>JAUTBV010110062.1:0-14444 GCA_032361325.1 Lepetodrilus fucensis
CAAGTGAATGTACTTTGCAGTTATAGCTAAGAACTAGTCCAAAACAACCATACATATCTGTGATATTATGCCTTTAACAAAAGGGTTGTTTATTTATGTCTGGCGTAAATAATTATACGACTCTATTTATTCCGTCTTTATGTTCTTGTTCACACTCGTTGAACACGACAGGGATGTAAACAGGGTCGTACTGCTAGAAGTTTCGTCAGTCATGCCACCATGGTCATTTCCTGCGATAAATGTAATATTGGAATCGTTAATTGCAAATATATATTATTGTTACATTGTAAGTACACGAACATGTGTATTAAATTGAATCCAAGGTAGTCGTTCTATACATTTAAACATTTTAATTTTAATTTTTGAAGTGGGGCTTAGAGTCGCTTTGAAGATTCTATGCAGTTTATGTAAAATGACATTTGGTGTGTCTTCATAATTTCAGATGACATCGGCCTCCACAGAGTAGAAAACCCTAGCCACACCAACAAAGCCGTGTCACTACATCTCTACTCGCCGCCATTCCAGGAGTGTAGCTGCTTTGACCAGAAAACTGGGAACTGTACCCCTTCACAAGTCACGTTCTGGTCCAAATACGGCAAGAGGACGCCCTTCGTAAGTCACGCTGACCTCCTTAGTATAGTTGCACGAAGCGCTCGTATCCAGCAAGAGACCAAGGGTTCTCGTGGATCTAGCTTGAGCGCTGGTGGTCACGAGAGCATTATGGCGTTAGTGGATATGAGAGCTTCCTGGATATCGCCTCACGGGGCTCTCGTATCCACCAAGAGACCCAAGAGCTTTTGTATCCTGATGGTCACGAAATCTTAATGGTTTCTTAGTGGATGCGAGAGCTTCATGAACAGGTTACTGGGTATCGTTTCACTGGGCTCTTTTATCCACCAACCAAGAGCTTTTGGATCTGGCTTGAGCGCTGGAGTCACAAACATGTCTTGGTTTGTTAGTGGATGCCAGAGATTTATGAAACTAGAGCGGGCGCAATGATCTGTTAGTGGATATGAGAGCTTTGTGAAACGGTGAACTCTAAACCTGTTATGGCCCCCTTATTGTGAGTTGATTCCCCAACATATTCCTAGTTTACTTTAAGGATGCACTATATCACGTTTTCTGTGTTATGAGAATATACTTCGATGACAGTGCAGATTGTACGAGGTTTATCGCACATGATTCTTGACAGGAGACAACGATTTATACTCCAATTTACATATTTTTTCTGTGCATGCTTTTTGCTGTCTCATCTTTAAGATTTCTTTTCCAAATTTGCCTCTACTGCACATGCATAAATCAGTCTGAATCATCTAGGTTAGAAGTTTGTGGACGTTTGGATACGTTAAGTCAGCAATAATTATGCACTGTGCGTTGTCTGTTTTCAGGGCAAGGACGAACAGGTCATGGAAGCAGAAAACAACTAGAACCTATTTACAGGAAGATGGTCGTTTACGTTGAGTGGCAGTTTGAGCGAATGGTTGGACAACACGCATGATCTTGGTCGATAGTTTTGATAATTCTATTAAATGGCATGTACATATAGATCTATTACGTACAATCAATAGTTTTACCAATGTAAATACTCCAAATAATATGTTGTATGATGCGTATAATTATCAGTATGAACAATATCGTGATTTTGAAGATGCATACGGCATTCGTCATTGTTGAGGAATAAGGTTATGAATAGAAAATTATTTTAATGAACATGATTGCTTATTTTAATTATAATTATTTTCGGAGCGTGATATAATGTATATTGATGCAACAGTGTATCTGGAAGAGTAGTAAGTTATATCTTGTCGCGAAGAATCGGATTTGTTCATACTTGTGATACCTGTGTTATGAACTGATGCTGTTCTGAAGAGGACGTAGATTGAATGCGTCAGAAATACCATCATGCTGATTTTAACCTGGACAAAAGTTTTATTATTTTCTGCTCACTATCTTTTAACATATGTTCATATATGATATGTGATGTGTGGCCGATGATAACGTGCAGATACTTGTGAACATCATAATGTAAGGTTCAAGACCTTAAGTAGTTTAGACCAATGTATATTTAAAAATATTAACCAAGAATCTGTTACTGGATCGGAAGATCCGCACGTTTGCAATGTGATAACCTGTATGGGCATAATGAACTGTCTCGGATAATGTCATGTATACTTTCAAATTAAAATTCGCATCCATGCTGGCGATCCTGATCCCGGTTCCACAGAATAATCGTAGCAAATTGCTACGAGAGTAGTAACTTCTTAGCAACTCCATGCTAAGTACAGGAGTTACAACTCTCGTAGCGCTATGATTGTTTTGTGAAACGGGGCCCAGGCTCAGCTGGCAAGGTCGGGAGTATCTGGACAATTTGTCTGTGAAGCAGTGAACTTATGTCATACTCTGATAGTCGTAGTATGATAGTCTGGCGACAGATTGTCTACTGCAACCGACGCGAATATATACGTCAACGTTTCACTGTCAAAGATGAACGATATGAAATTATTAATATTATTTCGCTACCATTCGGTTATTCAATAATCAGTGTCTGGAAATGGAAATTAAAAAGAGCCAACTCACTAGGGTGGCCAGAATGTACGACAATGTGACTATTTTACCAACATCATGGATGATTTTGCAATTTCCCTTATCATTAACCTCTTATGTATATATGAAATAGTATCTATATGGCATCTATATAGTTTGACCCATGTCACGTGACCACTGGCACATACGTGACTAAAGGTGATATCACAAAGTCATTGGATCTGTAGTAGTTTATATAATAATAATAATAATAATAATAATAATAATAATACCCAAAAAAATATATATATATTAAAAAATAATAATAAAATACAAAAAAAACTATTTAAAAAAAATAAATAATAATAATAATAGCAGCAATAATAATAGAAATGCTAGGACGTCTATTGATTTATTAGAAAATAGAAGCTGTACTCGGCGAGTTCGTGTCATAATTCTGTTCAACGGACTATTTTAGTAGGAAACACTAGTTCTTCTTTTAGAACACTAAATATTTGCTCAGGTTCATAACAGAAAGCGACTTGCTACCGGTGATGTTCAGCTGATAAGTTCGCTTCTTGCAGTGGGCCTATGCATTGCTTGAACGCAAGTTGTTATGTATAATATTAATATAACGTGCATTTAACTCGAATCACTGTCTCCGAGTGCTGAATGCTATGCAGCTATGCAGAAACAAGTAATACCAGCTGTCATGTTAACTGTGCAAATTGCAACGTGTTTTTTCTTTTAAAAACACGAGTTTTGTTTGTCTATTGTTACATATGGTGCGCAGTAATACATTACATGTATACCCACTATGAACTTTCAACTACGCCTTTTGGCAACACGGACTATTTAGTATTGATCTCAGCCACACCAGATATCAATATAGTGTATACTTATTGATTTCCGTGCATGCAAATGCAACATGTTGTGTAACAAGGTCCTGGTTATATACTATGTAGGTGCAAACGATACGCATATACCATACATATTGGTCTTGCCTCATGTTTCTTGCATGGAATTTACTTGGGGGAATATACATATGTTATTTAAAGCGTTGACCGTCAAATATAATGTGTACCCGAATAATTGATCTTTTACTAATTTTATGAATTTTTCAGAAATTTCATGATTTCAATTGTCAGATCTATAAGTGATGGTCGTCGACTTAACAATGTTGGTGATCTGTATATCGATATATGAACTTGAAGTGTACAGTACATTTATTATAATCGTTATCCAATAAACTTATGAGAACAAGTATTTCCGTTGTTATTATTGAGTGATGCAAATAACAGTACACGATAAACGTCACTACTGTGTACCATATTGCCCCGACGACAAGAATGCCCACAATCTACGTACATGTGTGTATTTTTTAAAGACAAGAACTCCAAAGAAGAATGGCATTTTAGAATGTCTTGGAGTGTCACCATATTGATCACGCTGCAGGTCTTCCACGGCTAAATCTGGCAATAAGAATGACTCACCATTTACGTACATGTGTGCATTTCTTAGAAATGTACTCCAGTGGAGAAATGACAATGGATGGGTTGGAGTGTCACCAATGTTTAACAATGGCACAGTAAATGTATTTAATATACTTGAGTCGCCGCATTCTCGAAAACCCAAGCCATTATGACTACACTAATTTATTTGACGGAGGTTAGTGTAGTGTAGCATTGTAACCTATTTCTTGCCAGGTGTCTACAATATACTAGCTTTTTATAAAGATAAGCTTGTGTTTTGACAACATTAATTATCTTGATAAGACTAGATGAATCCACATGTACTCTTAACAACTTTAGTTTGAAAAGGGACCACTAACTTTAGTTTGAAAAGGGACCACTAACTATTTAGTATCTGTGTACTAGCATATGCGTATCTGGCATTAAGTCAAGTTAGTCAGTGACACTGGTATGTGCCTCATACAACAACCAGATATGGCGATCTTCTTTTTTTTTACCACAACCATTTCGATCTACTTCTACTATTATGGAATATCTATATTATGATCAAATCTCAAGCTTTTACAGACATTAGACACTTCATTACTAAGCTACCATTAGAATGTTGCATGGCATGCTACATAACTCCTTTCGTACATATCTCTGATTAAACGACGAACTGAAGTTTGACTGACATTACAATAACTGTTCGAGCAACGATGC
Source organism: Lepetodrilus fucensis (assembly GCA_032361325.1). Lineage (NCBI taxonomy): Eukaryota > Metazoa > Mollusca > Gastropoda > Lepetellida > Lepetodrilidae > Lepetodrilus > Lepetodrilus fucensis. The sequence continues at coordinate 4,698 of JAUTBV010110062.1, forward strand.
TTGACATTTTGGTCAATTCGGGTCACGAATCTAGACATTATTGTACTTATCTAGAGGTTTCATAATCTTGGATTATATGATTAACTGTTTACGCTCCAAGGCATGCACATTATGTTGTATATAACCTACTTTAAAGGTCAAGTTTTAATTAGATTATCGTTCTGTTATGTATACCTAATACGATTTACGTTAAATATTAACTGGACAATTGCCTGAGACGTTGCCTGAGAACCAGCTTATAAATATATTACAACGGTTTTGAGAAATTGGCAATTAAGGTTTTGCATTTCTTTATTTATAAAACTTTAAAAAAGGTGGTGGTTTATAGCTGTAAACTTTTAAATATACATGTATTAAGACATACACAACGTATAGGCTACATTTACACATTCATCTTTCAAAAAAACTTGTTAGTTTTCGTAAAAATGTTGCGAGAAAGATGAATGATTCTCACTAATGAGATGCATTCAATGGCGCCAGCAAGTACAGAGAATATATACATACATAATAAATTGACTATTATTCATTTCCCACACGAAGAGTGAATCTAGGACTCATTATAATTCTAACAGTTTCTAAATACTTTGATCTATGGAAAATTACCTGAAATTATGCATACATTACCTGTCGCCAACGTAATATTCTGTGTTCAACTCAATTGGGCGAGTACCCAAAGTATCATATTAAAGTACAACATAGAACAGTCTGGTTTGCAGTTGTATCATGTCAGATTGTTCTATCCTATATTTTAGTTTGCACACCTCTATTTCGATATTTTGTTTCCTGAAACTTCGCGATTTTACCCATATTTGTTTCCTGAAACTTCGCACTTTTACCCATATAACCTTAACTCCATTAAGACATGGACTTAGAAAGCGCTGGTTCTCATCTACCTTAACCTACCTCTAGTCTTAATATGCAATAGTATGTATATCTATGGACGCATTTACACCTCTATATGTGCTACACTATTACGTCCTGCGTGTAGCATTCGTTATCGAATCCAAGATAAGACTAGGAAAAGTACAGAAAGAGTTACGTAGTCTTCAATCATGTTTGTTTTGCTCTGGGTGTGTGTGGCCTATGCTACGCCCTTCTGCAATGCTGGTAAGCACTAATAATTCAACTGTTAGGCATATAATGTTCCGAACCTGTATGCATACGTATATCCTGCATCTAATTATAGTACTTATATAATTCCTACTGCATTGTTATAAATTTGGGCTGATAAATAAATGTCAAGAAATTAATGTCACGCCGAGGACATCGTGTCATTGAAAATAATTTGGAATTTTTCTATATTTATTTTTAGGTATTTCCACCTTGAGAAATATACTCGGGTACAAATATAATTCTAATATGAGTTCCTATTTCACCTGTAAAAATAATAGTCTCTACTGAATAGGGTATTCATAACATTTCAGGTTTGATAGTTTTTGTCCTGAACAACTGAACTAGTTCTCCTGAATATGATTTCACAAGCTGAAATTAAAGGCTATATTTATCCTGCATGTCGGTCAAGGGAAGATGCTCTAATGCTATCTGGAAAATTACTCAAGTTTCATATTCAGCAGTTATATGTTAACTATTGAATAACAAGTACTTTGAAATACTGGTATATTACATGCTACTGTTTCTAAGATTTTACGGCTCTTCTATCAACCAGGGACCACGTTTGGGACGGCCCGGCACACCGGAACTCTACAGAGCACGGCCATGAACGGCATTTCCGGCCTGGCGGCCAGTCGGCTACATCCGGGGGTGTACTACGCTCATAGTGATCACGGGGGTACTAACAGGGTGTTTGCTGTGGATCCACAAACAGGTCGTTGTCCCGGCATTGATATTCTTATAATGAAACGTCTCGTTGCATATTGTGCTTAGTTTGTTAGGATGACAATTGCAGCATGTAATTGCTTGATGTTATGTTCTGGGAAGAATAGACACGAAACACCCCGATTTTTTAAATTTAAAATGTAATGGTCTTCCTTCTTCTATATGCTATATTGTCGATGAATTAAAAATAAATAGAAAAATTGTTCACTCTCACTTGTTCACACAACCCAATGAAAATGGACTCGTATTATTAAATTCAGGATCTACAGTTAGTGAAATTCATTAATCAGACCTTAAAGGTCCTTCCCAACTTGTATCACTGTATATTGGCTTGCAGTGTCTGTTGATAATGAGTTTTTAAATTTTGATCTATATTTCATTGTATAAGTTATCATCAACTCAACAATACTGAACCATACGATATGATCAAACACAGGCAAACTGCTAGCGACTTTAACCATTTCCGGAGCGACCAACAATGACTGGAAGGACATCGCTGTAGGACCATGTCCTGCCGGGGGGTCCTGTATGTACATAGGGGACATAGGACGTGGCACTGGATATACACGTAACGTCCTGTACAGAGTGAAGGAACCGGATGTCATACAGGACCAATCTCTGTCTGTCCTAGACCAGCTACACTTCCGGTAAAGCTCTAAAAAGCGAGGTGGTTCGATTAAAGTCCATTGCCCGTGAATATATATTTATTAACACTGAATTGAAGTCAGTAGAACAACCAGCATTACTGTCATAAACATAGAAGTTGGTGAATTATATTATATATTATGTATATTGTAGTTAGACAAAGTTGCTTCGTCTGCATAGTGCTTCGTATATAGCTAAACGCTGCCACATCCTCGAAACACCGGTCATTATTAAGTGTAGTCATAATGGCCTGTGTTTCGAGGATGATGCTGCGATAGACGTCTGGATTTCTGGACTACACGATGCAAAATGACTTTTCAGAACAATTTATCAAAGTGCATCAATGTAAAATGGTTAAGCAATGAAGTTGAAGTCTCTGCATATAATTATAGTTCCTGATATATTCAGGGCATAGATCGGAGGACATTGAGAGGGGATGTGGTTTCACCACTTAGATCCATGCTTGCAGACTTCAATGAGGAAGGGAAGAGTTAATTGGGCGTGATCGATTTGGCGTCTTCTCGTTTGGGTAGAAGTGATTCTAGGAAGAGAAACGTTCACCTACGCGCCCCTGCTATGGAGGTGGAGCGCGGGAATTCGTCTGCCAACAGAAGAAGACGTCTTCTGCCGCAAAACGATCAGCAAGAAGACGTCTTCTGGAAGATGGATAGTCAAATCGATCACGCTGCCCTGGATCTTCCACGATCTGATATGTTCCTTCCTTGTCCAGATGGAGTGAGTCTGACGTAGAGTGTCTAATGGTGGATCCCGCGGGCGACACCTACATCATATCTCGAGCTGTGGGCATGGGGGTGATGACAAAGCTTACAAGCGGCTTATAATCTACCCCACTGTCTCAAGGGGCGCATGAACCGTAACATGGGACAGGGAACCAGTTTAGCTCAGAGGCTTCCTCACCCCTGCTGAAGAAATCCTGATCAAATACTACGACGAGTTGGTACAAGTAGATGGTTACATTTCTAATTTAGTTTCAATTGTTAATGGTTCCCCCACGAAGATATCTAAGGATAAAAGCAATAAATGAAATTCTTTTCTCGAAGAAATATACGATCCGCAAGTAACATATCAATTACTAGATTACATAGTTAATTACATGATTAATGAGCAAACTGATCATTTGCAAATATATATTGAAAAAGGAAATATTTCCCCGGGGAGTTGAGAAGGTGAAATGAGTGCACATTGATATATTGACCAGGGTAAAAATGTATCTCTATGAGCAAGCTTTTAAGCGTGTATTTGACACAATATAAATGTTCAAATAATTATTATTATCACTGTATCTGGAACGAATGGGTGCATGTCCGCATTTCAGATGTCACGGCTTTCGGTCTACCTCAAGCACAAGGTAGAATACATAACAACAGTGTGAGCGAGGCATCCGGTCTAGCAGCCAGCCGGAAACATCCGGGTGTTTACTACACGCACAACGACTCTGGCGACTTGGGCAAGGGTTACGCCATGGATGCCAAGACAGGTACACGAGTCAACGACCAATATTAAGGGCTGGCTCATTTAAAGCTATATTATACCTTACATAGTAAGGTTTTTGAGTATGTTCAGTATTCTATAGAGGGAATACATTCTCGCATCTAATAGGAGTACTTAATTCCGTTTGTGTCTCACTTCATGTGCCATGATGTAGTAACCCTAGCACACACCTAGAAGGAAACGTGTGCAAACAGTGTAGCATCTATAAATAGAACCATGTATTTCATTGGAAAGATTTGTTAACACCAAATGCAACGGGGAAATGAATTAATTGATTGTCTATTTGACCAAGTTTCCCTCACGATGTGTGCCAGAGGTACCACATGAAGTGAGACACGAAGGGAATTAAGTACCCATTGTTTCCAGGATGGCGGGCATACTACCTTTACAGAAGATAGAGCGAAATAAAAACTTATCCTCGTACGAAGATAAGCTCAATGCGGTACAAGGAGATTAATAATCGCCATTACGTTGAATGAATGACAACCAAAGTCAAATGTCTAAACCTATTTTCAGGAGACATTTTGGCAACTTTAATACTCTCTGAAGCTATCAACGGAGACTGGGCGGATATCGCTGTAGGGCCTTGTCCTTACGGGTCCTGTATATTCATTGGAGACATTGGAAGAGGAAATGGCACACCACGTAACATAATATACAGATTTCCGGAACCCCATACATTACACGACAAGGTAGTACAAATACCCGACGAGGTACACTATAGGTAAGCCTATTCTCGAAACGTTCTTACGATCGTACCACAATCTTAACGAATCTTATACTGTGGCTACAAACTGTTCTTAAGCTAATAAGTTCGTAAGAACTTTTCGAGAATAGGCCCTCGGGACTACTTACGCCAGACCGTTTCAATACTATTCATACGGGAGCATAATATATCTAGAGTGAATATTTATTTTACTAAAAGACGTTACCTTTACATGTTCTCATGATTGTAATAATTTAGAACTAGACGTCTTTGAATAGATGCCATTGAAATATAACGATTCACTCTCTATTCTCTCATTCGAGGATACTATTAAATGCACATTGTTGATGGTATGCGGTATTCATGCATTAACCAGCAACCATCATATACCATCAACGGTATGCCTTTGCATTATCCATTTCTGACATTTTAAACCCTCCTAGAGCCTACACACACGCACGCACACGTACGTGCATTGACATACAAGATACAAGCATCAGAATATATATAGTATACAGTATAAATCTAATTTTACAGTTACCGATTCTGAAACAAACCGTAATACTAATTAATAATACCCCATCGATAAATCGTGATTTTCAGTTGGGGAGAGCCTGAATCTGAATGTTTGATGGTGGATCCTAAAGGCAACATGTACCTAATATCGCGGAGACTCGGCATGGGGATGCTGGCCATGATTCCAAACAGCGCCATTGGTAGGGGAACATTCCTTATCAAGAACGTCCAAGCCTTGTCTGCCTCCACAAACCACCACGACCCACTGGCATGTGACATATCCCCCGACGGCACGGAAATGCTCATCCGGGCCAAGACGGACATATATTACTACGCCGTTACTGGTCAGGACTACTTTTCAGCGGTTCAAGGTCACGCGGTGTCTTGGCCATACCACGTAGAAACAAGGGGAGAAGGCATTGCGTGGACACCCACAGCGGACGGGTTCTACACTATTGCGGAGGGATACAATCAGACATTCTACTTCAATAAGCGACGGTCCCCTGCAGATCTAACCACTACCCCTGTACCTCACGTGTCATCCACGATACCAAACGTCATTCGTAAGCTCTTTTACATCCTGAGGAGTAGGCTATGGACATATTGATATATTCTGTATGGCATTGCAAAGGCGACATGTCAATGACACCGTCACATGTACATGAATAGATAGATATTGGGTCTTTTACACGTATGCTATGAAGAAGGACGCTATTTCACCTAGAACGTTGTAACTGCATGGTTGGAAATTAAATTAATCATATTAATTTTATGAAATTATACATTCTGATCACTAACTTGTGGTAAACACCTATACTGTCCCATCCTCGAAAACCCAGGCCATTATGACTACACTAAGGTTAGTGTAGTCATAATGACCTGGATTTTCGAGGATGATACTGTCCTAGTAATTGACATGGTCTTGTACCCAGCTCTCTCTCTCTCTCTCTCTCTCTCTCTGGTAACGTTCTAACCCTACACACATCACATACGGTAATGTTCTAGCCCTCCATATACCATGCACGGTAATATTCAAGTCCTCGTGTTCCTTCAGATGGTCCGCGGTTCTCCCCGGGAAAGATGGTCAGTAATATAAACAACGTGGGGATCAACAAGGTTGCTGGACTGGCGGCTAGTCGGTCTCACACCGGTATCTTCTACACCCTCAACGGCAACGGTGACACAAACAGGATCTTTGCAATCGAGGCGTCCTCGGGTAAGAATTGCTACACATTTTGGTGGCTGATCTATTCTGAAGTTAACCTTCTGCAATAATAATAATCCTTCTGGCATTTACAATACTCCTACAAGTTTCCAAATACCACAAGATTAAATAGGCCATATTTGTTTATAATAGTAATTTATAGTAACCATTGTCAACGACGTTGTAAAAAAAGAAAATTTAAATAAATTATCGAAATTTGTTTTACCTCCACCTTTTACAAGAAATACATGTGTCATTAAGGTCATAATATAAAATGATGTTCCTCCTGGGTATTAACATTCGCATGGTATAACAACCCAAGAAATCCAGTAAATAGCACGTCGTGTAAATGGGGTCTGTGCAGGTAATCTTCTAGCTACTCTACAAATCTTTGGGGCTACTAACGGCGACTGGGAGGGTATAGCAGTCGGACCATGTCAAGGGACATCACTCTGTATCTATATCGGCGACACCGGAAATGGAGGGGGAACAACTCGTAATGTCATCTACATGGTCAAGGAACCCACTAGTATCACAGATCAGTCGCTACCTCTGGTTGACCAACTACAATTTAGGTAATAGTTTCATTATTTAACATGATATGGTATGCACACAATTATCGTTGAACCATCTCCCTTTCTGGAATACCTTATTGTTCCAATTATCTAGCACTTGATAAATTTTAAATTAGAATCCTATGCATTCCTCATGAAGCATGTATCTTAATTGCTGATTTTTCTAACCCATAGTTGGAGTGAATCGAACGCGCAGTGTCTGATGGTCGACCCTGTTGGCAACGTTTACGTCATCTCTCGCGGCGACGTCGTGGCAAAACTGCCCACCAACGCTTGGGGGTCATCCTCGCACATCACCCCCTTCACACACCCTCTCACCTCCTCCCCATTCCAGAGGAACGCCCGGGGGTGCGACATCTCACACGACGGCACCGAGATGCTGGTCAAGACCACGGATAACGTGTACTACTACAACGTCACCGGCGGTGACTACATCTCGGCACTGAGCGGTCAGGTAGCCAGGGTTTCGTATCACCATGAAGACTCGGGCCAGGCTATTGGCTGGACCACGTCCAGTGACGGCTATTATACTCTTGGTCAAGGATACTTTATGCCGATATACTTCTATAAAAGAGAATAAAGAAACTATCTAAAAGAATCATGATCTTGTATACTGTATACTCTACTCTAGTATGTCTATTCCTCTATTTCCATTAGTAAGGCTACATGCATTGCATCCTCTAAAACCAGGCCATTATGACTACACATATATTTGAAGGAGGTTATGTGTAGTCATAATATCCTGGGGTTCGCGGATGTTTTCATTGTTGCTGTTTTGGTTACTATGTCACGTTATCATTTATACCTACATGCCTATGTGAACTTGAACGATTTCATCCGGGTCGTATACACTGCGTTTGAAATCTGTCGGCATACTGTTGCTTTTACTTATTGCGAGGCATATTTCTGAAGCAGGAATAGTGATAGTAGAACTGTCTAATATATAGAACGGGAACACACACACACACACACGCACGCACGCACGCACGCGCGCGCACGCACACACACACACACATGTAGGACCTGTCTACATTGGTAAACATCTCTTAAAGATTCTGCAATTGTTTTTCACACAAAAGTAATGAGTTTATACCATGAACTAATTAAATTTCATACAAAATACTAACATTTTATCGATAAATCACTGTACATCCGGTTTGTGTATGTTTACATCAATTGTCATAGGTTTTTCACTTATTTTCACATAAATATACTTTCATAATGTCACGGGGAAACATTACAGTTCTATAACTATTGTGAAAATTGCAATTAGTACTCGGCATTCTAACACGCTACCGTTCGTAACCTTTTACGTTTCTTCTGTCAATCAGGGACCGCCTCTGGAACAACTATGTCCAGACCGGAACCCCTCGTGACTAGCATTTCCGGTTTGGCGGCCAGTCGGGTTCATCCGAGGCTGTGCTACACCCACAACAATAACTACGTGGGCACAATAACAGGGTGTATGCCGTTGACCCAAATAGACACCTTGCACTGAGAGGGGGCATACACGTTGTATGCCATACCGTAGTACTCTCAAAAAATATGCTTGCTCATGCCACCCAATTCCATTACTACACCTTCCATTCAGGCGACATCGTCCTATCAAACATGTCATCTTAATGCAATAAACACATCACATTATCCAATCACGTCATGATGCCACCATCTAATCCAATCATACATAGGGTGACATCATCCAATCAGACACACATGGTGAGACCATCCTAATACAATAGAGACCATCCTAATACAATAGAGACCATCCTAAAACAATATAGACCATCCTAATACAATATAGACCATCCTAATACAATAGAGACCATCCTAATACAATATAGACCATCCTAATACAATATAGACCATCCTAATACAATAGAGACCATCCTAATACAATAGAGACCATCGTAATACAATATAGACCATCCTAATACAATAGAGACGTTACATGTTATGTTGGACGTTACACCATCCAATATACATTTTATAATATAATAAACCCACATTGTGAAAATATACAATAATACTACATAATGTTTGCACCGTGTAAGCATATGGTACATCATCTGGTCTAGCCCACGTGACCCATCTCGACTTTCTTCGTAGTAATGTAGTAAGCGAAGCTCGGAATTGCACCATTCCCTAGGGGAGATGGTGGTACATACAGTATTATGACAAGTTGATGTACAGTAAGATAAGCATAATTATGTTATCTACTTTTTTATTTTATTAGCAAAGCATTTTCTAAAAAACTACGATTTCTTCCGACCATTTAATATCAGACATGGTCAGATGTCATCAGACGTGGTCAAATGTTTTCATCAAACGTGGTCAGATGTTGTCATCAGACGTGGTCAGATGTTGTCATCAGGCGTGGTCAGATGTTGTCATTAGAAGTGGTCAGATGTTGTCATCAGACGTGGTCAGATGTTGTCATCAGACGTGGTCAGATGTTGTCATCAGGCGTGGTCATCTGACAACATCAGACGTGGTCAGATGTGGTCAGATAGTCCATCATGGCATCTGGCAGGAAAGACTTCAGTGTGATGTATACCTGCGATGACAATTGATACTCGAGTCTGCAGAAAATATTATATTCCCATGGAAATACAAAGACATAACATGAGAGGGGATTTACAAACAGGATCATGCCATTCTATAATTATGCAACTCCCCTTAAAGGCATAATATCACAGATATTTATGGTTATTTTGGACTAGTTCTTAGCTATAACTGCAAAGTACATTCACTTG
>JAUTBV010110073.1:0-14444 GCA_032361325.1 Lepetodrilus fucensis
TGGTCTTGTCAGTACCAGCCGGTGCTCGCAGGTTTACTGCAACATTCAGTGCTACGGATGTTGCGGGTTTCCTCCTACCCTAAACTGACAAGTCGTGATATTAGTGAAAGATTCTAGAAAGTGACGTTAAACCCCAATACAAAAAACAAAAAACTTCTCCCAGCTGAATAAAATCAAAGTGTTCTATTTCTGCATCTGATCGAGCTACTTAAGTCACCTTCAGCAGGGAGAGGGTTAAAATAATTGTCAGCAATATTTGGCGATCGTAAGTCTTTATGGGATGGGTGGTAGTACAGATAAAACGTTCAACTTTGGGTGGCGTAACACAGTGGTAGAACGTTCAACTTGGGAGCCACAAGTTCAAATCCAATCCTAGGACCCTGGCAGCAATGTTAATGAAAATTAGCGTTATCGTGCGATCATGATAGGATGTGCTTTCAGTACCATAGCAATGCAGTTATCATCCTTGGTCTTACAGTACCAGCCGGTTCTCACAGGTTCTCAGCGCTACAGATGAAATAATCTTGAAATCAACATTAATCCCAATTCAGCTCAACTAAAGTGTAGATAATACAATTAATTTATCTGGGTTGTTTTTTTATAGTTTATATGACCAATTTTTCAATTGTATCATGCAGTGATTTAAAATGTGGATGCATATTTTTTATCATTGATCCCGTGCAAATGCTAATGGTAGAATATATCAATTAATTTGTGTTCATCTTTTCAATCCTATTTTAAATATTGTGATTTGCAATTAAATGAATACTTTATTATTGGACAGCGCTTTGTGTGACAGCTGTTTTGTTGTCAGTTGCTATGCAGTAAAAATTCACCTATTATCTCACAAGCACAGCGATAACGTTAAACAAACTAACACAGCTGTTGGTAATATTGGTTTTTACCGGATGGCCAATAGCCTGTTAGTTTCTTATCTGCGTAATAATGTAAATTTACAATCAAATGTTATAATATCTGTTGCCTGGCAGGATACTAGGAGTGTCAAACGCAGTCATTATTGTTATTAATATATGTTTTAAATACCCTTATGGTCTTAAAATATGTCATGGGAAAAACAGATTTGAAAAAAAATATTTACAAGATTTAGTGTTATGGTGTTATGTTTTAGATTACTGGGATTGTACGTACTGTTAAATACCATGCATATAATAGTAAAGCCTATTTTCATGATCAAATGAAAGTACACCAATAGAACTATGGCAAAATATTATTTAAGAAATCCTAATTTAATTAAATGTCAAATGTTCCAATAGAGATATTATTTATGATTAAATGAATTTAGTAATTGTTATTTTAGTTTTAGTTTTAACACAAACATAAATGACTTTATCGTGAATTTCATGCACATTTCGTAAAACATTCATCATGCATTTAACAATTGAAAAAATATATGTTGTTATTATCAATATTCATAACATATTTATTCTTAAAGAAAAGTCCACACATTCCAGCTATTTTGTGTATTTGTATGATCAAAATATTTCATTGCTTATATTTCATCTGGACTATACATGATCTATATTGAATGTATTTATAAGTATTGGTGTACCTATTAACAGTTCTAGGTCGCATACCAGTACCCATGTACTAGAGTACGGTAAGCAAGTTGTAGTAAGGTATTGGCTTCATCGCCTCACATGTGACGTCATCATAACACTATAACCTGCCAATATTTTATGAATACCAATTGATTTACAGGAGTTGATTGTATGACAGGGGTCGTACCGAGGTCTGTTTACTGTATTGTCTACTTTCTGGTTCCTAATGTGAAAACTTACATCCAGACAGCATCTTCTATTATTGAAGGATGATCAGGGCCCGAGATTATAAATATTTTCTGAGTTCGATTTCATACTCGACTCAGAATTTTGTTCAGAAAACGTCATGGTTTTTTTAATATGAACTATTATAGCGTATAACTATAATAGATCAGGTGCCCGTTGCACGACGCTCTTGTAGTGCTACAATAGTTGTAACTGGGCTCCAGCCACAATAGAAAGAGTTGACGATACAATAGTTGTAGCCTACAAGAGCGTCGTGCAAGGAGCACCAGGGCGAAACTATACATTAATACAGTATAGGGGTAGACCATACTCTATCCAATAATTATAAAACTTTTAAAATAAAATTATTAGTAGTAGTATTATTGTTGTTGTTGTTATTGTTATTATTGTTATTTAATGTCTCAATGTAGAGTTATCTGCCTTGATGCATCTGAACCAGCCATGGCTCTTTGGTCATACTGTGATGAATTGTTATTGTAGGTTATCATCCCATTGTAAACTAACCACCATGATACAACTGAAATGCATTTACTATGAATATTCTTTTGAGCTCACTCACTCACTCATTCACTCACTCACTCACTCGGTCAGTGTTGTCAGATTTCACAAAATAACAACAATTGAGGTTCTGCGATACTGACTGGCAAAATGAAAACAGTATAGTCTTCCATAATATTTTGAATTCATAAATTAGTGAACCCCTGCAGGGCCTCTTTATAACCTCATTTCAGCAGTCAGGCTGTACCGTAATATAGAAACTATGTGATGTCAAGCATCCCATTTCACAAGGATACCATATTAATATGAATTCAGACTGGCAACAGATGTAAAGTGCATAAATTTGATTTAATTAAATCGGGGTATTATGTAGTCTGTTGTTGGGATCCCTGCAAAACTTGTCTTTGATGAGCTGGGTTGATGTATGTACATGCAAATTATTAACCCTCTTGCTGCTGGATTAGGCACAGGCACTTCTGTTTAGGGCATCTCCGGTTGCCTCCAGCATGTAGAGAGTTTAAATAGCATATGGTGTGCGGATAGTACTTCACAAATAGTTAAAACTCTAAAACAATTGTATATTGGTATACTTCTTTTTATTTATTTTGTATTGCACATTCAGCGTAACATTTAATTTGATTTCATTCATCAAATAATGTGTTTTGATTCATACATTTCATTAAACAGACATTGTCAGCATTGCTGTAAATAAAATGACAGCAGGTTTTCACATGATTCATGTAAAAATTTAATATTATTTCGGCCATCTTGTAACAAAGCAAATGGGGATATTTTCCATTGCAGTGGTGCTAGTTTTTCCAAAGTGGACCTGAAAATCTGTTTGTCATCGGAGACTAGCTAGAGCTACAGGCATATTCCATCCACTATAATAACCGCAAGAATCATAATGGAGATGGCAAAACATATTATATTTTCTTCATGGACACTATGAGTATATGTACTTGCAGCAGTATATGCATATGGTAGCTAGCTTTAAATACTATAGTTATGATATAAATAAAATACTCGTTCTCATTAGTTAAAAACATTATTACAGATGAAATCCATGACAGTATATTTAATTAAAAAGTGAATTTTCGTTCTATTAAAGATATTATTAAAGACACATTTAAATTGATAAAAAATAAAATTTTAAAACGTTAAACATACTTCTTGTTAGCCCTTTCTCTGCTGCATTAGACAGACACAGCTTATTTGGGCATATCTGGTTGTTTCCAGCATGGAGAGGGTTAAACTGGTAGCCATCTTCATGCTAGCGGTCATCAGAGATGTAAAAAAAAAAATAGCAGAAAAACATAGCAACCAGCCTCAAACTTAAAATTGGATAAAATTTAGATATGATATAATAAATCTTTTCCATAATATTCAAAGATGAAAAATGAAGAGATCAGTTAGTTGGAAGTTTAAAGCATGCACTTTTAATTATTGTTAATTTTATGAAATAATAGGATGCATATTGGATGATTCTATGGCCTTAATAATCATGTACATTTTCACATTGATAATATTCAAGCTTTTCATAAATTTACAAATATAATAAAACAATTGTGGCAGTGTAGAAAATAATACATGGAAAATATGGCACATATTTTATGTAATAACAATACATTCAATGTAACTATCAACACTTAAGTTTATCATCATCAATGTTACTCTGGAACAAATAAAAGAAAAGAAAAAAAGCTACAAATCTGAATATAAATGAATAATAAATATTTAGCATCTATGCAATCACATGAAGAATTTCCATAGAAACCTTAATTTCTAACATTATAAAAAGTCTTCAAACACTGTATGAAAGTAAATATGTTGTAAATTAATAAATAAATTGTACTTTTATATAAAATTGTAGTGTATGCCCTATTTATGTATATCTTTATTTAATATAATGCATGTTAATACTACTATTATATTGCATATATATAAAAATACATATTTTTTATGTTGAAAAGCAACATTAAGATTATACTTTATAGAAGCATGAAATATGAGTATGCTTGGTATCAAGGTTTTACATGTTTGTTAATGGGTTGTAAGAGATGATTTAAACATGTACAGTGCACACATTTAAATGTTTAAATAAATTGAGATTTAATTTCATATAAAATTATGCATCTACTTTGGTAACATGATAAATATGAAATTGGTGGAAGAAGGGATTTTTAAAATCTTGTTGCCAACAATATTAAAAAATGATAAGTATATTTTATAATATATAAAAAGTATATTATTTATATTTATTTAATTGGTAATCACAAATAGAGAAGAAATTATTTTCCTTCAATTATTATTTTGATGGCATGTAATTTAATATTTCTGCTTAAATTTATATATGAAATTATCAGTTTATTATTATGACATTAGAAGAAAGTTTTTTCTCACAATGTAATATCATTAACTCAATAAATCTACTATTAAATATACCATTTTCAATTATGAGGAAAAACTATTTTAAATAGGTTATCAGCCCCGATGACTGGCAATATATTTATGAAAGATTTGATTTTCATGATAAGACAGTATATGAATATGCAAGAAAATTGATGATCAACTGATGGTTGATAATCATAACAAACTGGCACCATGAAATAATGACAAACAACAATAGAAAATATTGCAAATGTAACAAGTAATTTCTAACTATTATGCGTATATATACAGATCGGCATGTTCTGGCTAATCAATCCACTGGCTTCTGGTATACGTAACAGGTATAATATACAGATATGGTATACAGATTAGAGTTTATCTAGGAGATCTATTAATTAAAGGAGAAATGATGAAAACAATGTTCTTTTCACATAATAATATGGCAGTGTATATGAACATCATGTGCGGAAACTGGCATATTAGTATATTGTTCTTCTAATATTGCAAATACTGTAGATTTATCTCACTTTCCATTGTCGCAAATGTGTGAAAGATTCCCACAGCAACATTAAAACTCAATAATCAATCATTATTTAACTTTTCCATTCCTGAATAATTTGACAATGTGTACAAGGAAATAATTGTCTCGTATGGGTGAAATATTCCTGCCGCGACATAAGAACTATTTCAATACATGCAAATAATATTATTGCTAAATTTTGCTGCGATAATGAATACTAAGTATATACTTTTATTGCATTTTTTCCCACAGTAAAATGGCACTAATCTTTTACTTATGATTCGTCATTTAAAATAAATGTTGAGAGAAAAAGTGTAATGAATAATATCCAAGATATCGTTTTTATCAAACATGTTACTCATTGAACTGTGATAATAAATAATTACTTTAATGCATTTCTTCCGTAAAAGGACACTCATTTTTTCAAAGTCTTTCAAAGTAATTGGTGAGAGATAAAAGAGTAACGAATAATATAATTTTTATCAAACATGTTACTCACTGAACTGACTGTCTTATGTTATTGCACAAATATACAACATATATTCCCTTGTTATTAACTCCAATCGACATACGGCACAAAGGTGTCATGAATCATACACAACCGACTGACATCTTAATAATTGACTTGGATTTGAAAGCACCTGTCAGATTATGAATGCTGTGTCAGTACGGTCGTCCCACATCCGTAATAATATGGGATAGATGACTTTCTTTTGTGCAGGAATTTTGTCACGCCCATATTCTCCACGGTTATCCGCATGTGGAGTCACGTGAAACACTGACAGACACAGCATGACTTTATCCACAGTGGCACATGCTTTTGGTGTAATTTGTAACCATTTGTAATTTGCAATGGATTCATTGTAACAGTATACGTATATCATCTCTCACAAGTGCTACGTAATTTATACAGTTAGGCCTGTGGATAGGAACTCTGGTTGCTGTCAGAATGGAAGGGGTTAATTAAGACAGTTTGCAGTGTTTATTCCCCATGGTGATTTCTTTGAGAATGTAGAGAAATAAAGGAAGTACAATTCAGGTTAACCCTCTCCGTGCTAGGTACAGGTATTGCTCTATTTGGGAATCTCCACTTACCTACAACTCTGCATTTCCTTAAAAGTTTAGTAAATGTTCTACAATTTTAACAAATTGTTAGGTTTATTTCAAACCATAGTTACTGTATTTTCTCCTTTATTTTCTGGATGTCTTCATTATGAATTATTTGTCAAAACTTATATTTTATTAATTATTCATAATGTTTGTATTTTTTGTTTTTGTTTTGCTCTCTGCATCCATATGATAATCCTATAGTAGCAAATTTTCAGAAAGAATTTTGTGTGTGGATGTGACCTTTTAAAAATAAAGTTGAAATTTCTATTCAAGAAATGACATCAACTGTTTTTATATACAATTTTTGGTTTTCGAGACATGATTAGGATGTTACATGAGATAATTTGCGATTACATTTGCACTGTCACACATTTATTGGCATGGAACAACAAATATGTTTAAAAATATAGTTTATTAACTGTAGTCCTCAGAAATGCTAATTTTAATTATCCATATACATGTGCATGCATACATACATTCACGCACACACACGTGCGCATACACACACAGAGACAGACACACACACACACACACACACACACACACACACACACACACACACACACATCCATACAACTCAAACATTCTTGTCTATGGACTGTAATCTATTATAACTACCACAAGCTCTAAAAAAAAATCCAAAAAAAAAATCATGACATTCTTGTATCAATAATACGTCAATTGCAAGTGTGATGAACGAAGCTGTAATTTGCTCAGGCCTATATTCAATTATTCTGCATGACTCACTGATGCTGCATGATGACACAAGCATGTTTATGTGCATTTTCGCAGGATTACCAAGAAAGTAGCTATGGCACCTTCCACATTGTTTAGTCGATCTGTTAGGGTGAATCGATAGGCTATATGCACATATTTGTTCAGGCAAGGTGGTTAGCCTTCCTTTTTGATAACACGCCGTTAGTTAATCTGACATCTGACGCATTATTCAGTAATATGCTGGCGTTGCACAAGGAATAACTCTTTATGGGATAAAAATACTTTTCTCGCCTTTGTATTTATGGTTATAACAAACATTCACAAAATTATGTTTTATAAATGTTGAAAGATTATTACAAATTATTTTTAAATTTGTCAATAATTGGCCAAGGTAACTGTTTTTATTTAATTTGTTATTATTTATTTGATGGAGATGTTTTTTTCATTAATTTATTAGAATACTAAGACTGTTTGTATTTAGTTAATTTGTTATAATTTATTTGAGGAGAGAATTTTTGCCTTAAATTTATTAGAATACTGAAATTTCTATACTTATTTATTTTCTATGATACAATACCGTAGTTCATTAATTGGTCAGTATTTAGGATAGATGGGGTTAAATTTATTGTGCAACCTACAGGCTTTCCTTCCAGAGATCAAACCCCCCACCCACCCCACAGATGAAAATGGAATCTCACACAGCCTATATCTGCGAGTGTGGCAGCAGGGCTGTCCTAGACGTGCACAGAGGGGTGCTGGGTGGCTGGTACAGGTTCTCCAGGGGTATCTGCGACAGCGCGTCCTTATCCGTCGGAGCAGGCTCCTCGTACTCCTTCCGCTTGCGGAATCGCCTCACCACGGCGACCGCGCAGCATAGCCCCACTGTGACTCCGACCACAGTGCAAACGACTGCCACGATTTTGGCCGTGGTTATCCGCGTGATTCCCTGCTGGACCGACATCTCGTGGCGCGTGGTCACGTTCCGGCAGTGAACCGTGTACTGGTGCTGGTACACGATGCAGATCTCATAGGTGGTGAGAGGCTTCAGGCCCCAGATGGTGCACTTGGGCATAGAGGCGCTGAGATACAGGACCTCGTAGTCCGAGCTGGTGCTCTCCCTGTAGTGCAGCTGGAAGTCCGAGAGCTGCCGCCGCGGAATCGACCCGCGCCACTCCACGGTGATATAGTTGTTCTGAATACTGATCGGGTAGAGTTTGAGGTTCTTCTGCTGGACGGTCACCGCCGTCGAGCTCACGTCGTACGACACCACGTTCTCCGCGACGCAGGCGTACGTACCGGAATCGGACATGCGTACGCCGAAAACCGTGATCGCCGTGTCGTCGACGAGACGCACCCGACCGTCGGGATCGGTGGAGTTCAAAACACGGTTGTTCGGCAGGAGCCAGTGAATCTTTGGTTGAGGGACGCCTATGGCCTGACACTCCAGGTAGAGGTCTTCTCCGATGGTGATGTTCACGGAGTCCGGGAAGAACGGAATCGACGTCGGAGGACACACGGGAGACAGTTTAGACATGGGGACCTCCTTGAGTGGCACGTTGGACCTACTGGTCGGGGAGTCACACAGGAGTTTATCGGCTTCTTTGATGTAGATGTCGGACACGGAATCATTGGACTCCTGGAGGTCCTCCAGTTCCTTCTTGATCCAGAACACATTACAGTCGCAGTGAAGAGGGTTATGATACAGATGGAGCTCGGCGAGAGAAGGCAAGCTTTCCTTGATGTTCACCGGCACACTCATGAGCTTGTTGTTATGGAGGAACAGAGATGACAACCGGGAGACGTTCCGGAACGCGTCCTGGTGGATGAAGATGAGGTTGGGGTTGTCGTGAAGCTGAAGGTTGACCAGACTCGGGAGGTCAGTGAAAGCACCTTTCTCTATGACTCGGAGAAGAGGGAGGAAGCTCAGGGATAGTTCTCGGATGTTGGAGCTGCTGATGTCGTCGGTTTCGATCCGCTGGAACTGGTTCTCGTCCAGGAGGAGGATCTGAAGCTCCTTGATGTCGAGGACGTTCTGCGGAACCTTCATCAGCTTGTTCCGGGACAAGTCTATGAATTTGATGCCGTTAACGTTCGTGAACGACATCTGGTCTATCTTCCTCAACTGGTTCCCAGACAAGTCTACGTGGACTAGATTTGGCATCGAATTGAAGGCTTTGGCCTCCAGGGAATAAATGGAATTCCCGGACAGGTGGATCTCGGCGAGGTATGGCATAGCTTGCAACCAAAGCCGGTTCATTTCGCGGAGTTGGTTCCGATCCAAGAACAGCTTCTGAAGATGATTTAAGCCTCCAAATGCGTGGATATCGATTCTCTGCAACGCGTTCTCCGATAAGTCTAGGACGTCCAAATTCAACAGACCACTGAAGCTCCCATGCTGGAGTTTGGTTATGGCGTTATCCTTGAGATACAAGTGTTTGAGTTTGTCGATATTGGCGTAAATGCGCCTGTTGTCCAGGTAATGAATTCGGTTGTGGGACAAATCGAGCAGCTTGAGATCGGGCAGATAAGGGATGTACGAGAGGTTGCGGAAGAAATTGTTGCTGAGAAGCAGAGCCTCAACGTCAGTCGGAATGTTCTCGGGGAACTCCTTCAGGGTCAGATGGCTGCAGTTGACCACTTTGAGATGACCGTTCAGACTGGGAATGGTCTGTACAGCACACTTGCAGGACGTCGGGCAGATGGTGCGCATCGACTGGTTCTGGGTCATGTCGAGGGAGGAGGCGGCCATAAGGATAGCCCCTGCTAGGAGGAATCCGTGTGGTCTCATGCCGATAGGGGGTGATTCCGCCACGTATCACGTTCCCGGCGAGACATCGCCCTCATGCGATTGTATCGAGATCAACATTGCACCATTGCGTGCGTGTGTCTCCGGAAAAGGAGATAAGATCACATCGGGTGCCAAACGGGCACTCACATTAGCACAATTTGAACATCAAAATGATGTCGTCGACTTATATTTCCAAGAATTTACACAATCACATATTTTTCAGTAATAATCCGAGTTGAGAATTCACAACACTTTCAGTTCCAAGGGGTAATCCATTGTGAAATATACATGAGGGTGTATTCAGATGAGTATTCCAATCGTCATCTTCAGGCATTGTTGAATATTACCTGAAAAGAAAAACAGAATACTTATTTAATATCCAATTAAAGTATGTCATTGGAGACTCTACGAGAATATAAGACAAAGGAAACGTACTTCAAATGCTAGAGTGTTGTCCACAAAAGTATATATTCACCACACTGTCTGCAGTTGATGTTTCTTTCAGAAAGAATAAAAATAACGGTTTGTTTATTGAAATGCTGTATTCACACAGCTACTTAGTTTAATGTTTTTGTTGATTTTGGATGAGTTTTACTAACAAAATGGCGCAACCAGTGTCGGAGAAAACATACTAATATGAATTTAATTCATGCATGTAAGTATAAAGAGATGAATATACTGTAAATCATGAAATTAATGCGAGCAGAAAATTAATGCATTTAAAGGTAAGACTTGGAGGAAAACATGTATGAAGACATGGCCGTTCGCATTTTATTGGTGTCGGATTTACGTCTAAAATCTAGAGGTCGCATTAAATTAGTGACGCATTAATTTCATGATTTACAGTAGATATGTTTTAAATTATTATTGGAAATGTATATCAGGAATGGAAAGCTGGTATAATAACTCATCATTTATCACAATGTTAAATGTATATTAATTATGCAAATAATTGTATGTACACAGCAACATCAAATGGTGTCAATTCTCGCTCTATCTTTCACCCAGATTGTCAGTCATAGACCTAGTTAGTGCAAAACCTATATAAACTTACTTTAGTCAGCTGATTTCCTGACTCTAGATTCATCAGGTAAACACGAACACTAAATCCCAACTTCACCTTGTAATGCCTTTAAGATCACGACCCAAGCATCATCGCAATATTTTAACATTGGGACAGTCCCAGCGAAATCCCTCCTGTACCTGTTTGTTGACGTAGAAAAGGACTCCCTTATGTATACCCATTTCACTGTGACATTTGTTGAAATTTAATCACGGTACTATGTTAGCTACACCAGCTGGTCCTTTATGGTCCTACAATACGGCCTACAATACGGCCTACAATACGGCCTATACGAGAGCGATCAAGTGCAGTACAGAGTCATCGTAAACACTACTCAGGTTGTAGCAATTCGTTACGCAGCTAACTTTCTATTGTTGGCTCAATAACTCTTCAAAATCGCGTCTCAGATACTTTCATGGATTGCGGTCGAGTCGTACTGATGATCTTTCTTCAAATGTCGTCGACACTCCGCGATTGCAACTGGAATTGATGTGAAATCAACGAGGATATGCAAGGTTTACATACCATGTGTTCAGTACTGTTGTGCTTAAAAATGTAAACAAATGGTGTTTGATAATAACTATGTGGCGGGGTGGGGGTCTCACTGATACTCTCGAGTGAACAGCCACCTGCTGTGTATACCCAGTGTGGGTTGAAGCTGAGATATTGTATGTTGAAATAAACATGATAAAGAGCATGTATGTATGTATCAGCTTTTGTTGAAAGAATTCAGAACCCAAATGTGTCATTTTCAGATTTAGAATTATGTTTCTTTTCATGATTCACAAATAATTTTATATATTTTGTTTTATTTCCTTTATTTTCCATTTTGTCAAGCATGATACATATAATATAACAGATTATGTCGTATTATGGTTCTTCAATTTGTACGAAACAGCATAACCATAGGGTAACAGTAACATTAACTTTAACTTTAGCCATAGACCATATACCGTTTTTAGAACAATCCTAGCGCTACGATAGTCGTAACTCCTATATACGTTTGCCTGGATTATTCTGTATTACAGGGGCATGGCAAGTGATATTGTGCACTAACATAAATAACGCATAGAGAATTCGGGTAATGGCCAATCAGTTAACCCTATCCCTGCTGCATTAGGCACAGGTACAGCCCTTTAGGGCATCTCTGGTTGCCTTCAGCATGGAGAGGGTCAAGCTGCGGCAGATTTTCTTTATTTCTAGCTGCAGCTGCAAGCATTTATATGCCGTTCCATGAGCACCTATGCACTCAATGTAACATGTAATCATTATATTGACGAGGCAAAAGTTGTAAACAAACCCTACCACTGCCCATACGCATCTAAGCATGAAAACATCCAGTAATCTTGAAATAATCTCGAGGTAAATGTCATAGTGACATGTTAGAAAGTATGGTATGTTTACACTTCAATAAAGAAAAAAAAAATGGAAATAAAATACGTAAAATGTTTATGGTAGGAAATACAACACTATTCATGAGACGGAAAATGCGAAGAATGCCATTGCTTGGAGGGTAGATTTCATTTAGACGGTACAAGTTTCACTTGAGATCCAATTGTAGTATTTGTACATCTGCCTTCTGTTATTAACCCTGCATATTAAATCACGGTAGTGTCACAAGGTTTACCAAGTGTGCATTAGGTAAAAAAATCTTGAGCAAAATGTTTAGAAATAACAGCTTTCAAGAGATAAATGATATGCATTTTTAAGAATAATGCAAAAAAAAATAAAACATTACCTTTGATTAGCTATGTACACAGTAAGTTCTCAATGCAATAGTTATTTATGATAGAGTGCAACACAGCTAAATCTTAAGAATAATGCCCCCAAAAAATTAAAACATTACCTTTGATTAGGTATACAGTAAGTTCCCAGCTAGTTGTTATGATAGAGTGCAACACAACCCACAGAAAGTATAGGCTCCGAGAGCTCGTGAGAATTGATTGGTTGTGAGTACGATACCAGCTGGCAGCATAGATAATGACTATAGAGGCCCTGGGTTTGTAGAAAAACATTGCAATTTCATTGGCCCACTGTATGCAGCTCGGCCAATCAGAACCGCTCATTTTCTCTATTCTACCAAGCACCTTGCATCATAGAGTGGATTAATGTCTCCTTGGCTTTCTCGTTCAGGTTTTATGGCCACAGCATTTCAGCTTAATTTCAATATAATTTCACGGTTTTATGTCGTTTATTTTAAAATGAGATTTTTATCCACTTTGTGCAAATCTTGGTAGTGATTTATTTCGGTGAGATGTGAGAATATTAAAATGTATATTCCTGTTTCAGAGAGTTGTAGGATTGAAGGTATTATTTTCTGTGGATATTACTGCAATATTATTTTATTTTTTAAGGTTCATTTTGGTTAATGTGGATATATTACAGAAATCATTAGGTTAATTTATGGACACTGGAACAGAGAAATTGCATTATAAATTTTATGTTTGCATTAACCAAGTTGTTTTTTATTAATTAATACATGTTTTTACTGATAAAACCCAAAATAATTGTTTAAATATTTGTTTTTATTAATTAGTTGCTTTGCTGAAATCAATTCGGACAAATGTTACCCTATTTGAAAATGTATGCGTGTGAAAATTGGTCCAACAATGGAAAGAAACAAATATAAAAGGTACCAAAAATAAAAAATTTAAATATATGTACAGTATATGATAACCATGAAAGAGCAATATATCATACATATAATTATGAGACATTAAAAATTAAAAAAATGTGTTTGCTTTTCAATAATGTTTATACATCATAGACATAGTCCTGGACCAAATTAAATACCCACATTTGTATGAGTAGGAAAACAATGTCGGAGTAAATACATTCTGCATCCGTGTCTTGTCCTATGTAACTATTTTCCACACTGCATCACATACCCCTGGGTGAACAGTAACTAGCGGTTGCATGGTTCTGTTGTTTGGATCCCGGAGACGCAACACACAAATTAATTATAAGTTGCGTTTGTCTTAGATACTGTGAGCGAGAATATATCGCACCAAGTAGCATATGATTCAGCAAGTACATGCACGGATGACTTCTTTTTCTTTCTTTCTTCCGTTTCTTATTTTTAAATTTTTATTTTTTTTGTGTGTATGTGATTCTGTCGATGAGATGTACAATTGTCGTGTTCAGTCATCCAAACAACCTTTCTAGCACTGTGTTTGTTTTACGTTGTAAATTATGCATCTTTAACTCTCTCCATGCTGGAGGCAACCATAGATGCCCTAAAGAGCAGTGCTTGTTCCTAATCCAGCAGGGAAAGGGTTAAACTAATAGATCTAGGGAAGGGTTTTCCCTGACTGTTTGTTTTCTCAGAGTAATTCTTGCCAGTTCAGTGGCATTAAATCGGTTTCCAGTCAGGTGATCTTTATTTCTGTTTCCCGACCACATATTTATGTTTTGTTCAAAACAAATCATCCATAATCAATGCCATCTATTTTAAGGAATTAATCTTGATTGCATTTAAAACTACTACTACTACTACTACTACTACTACTACTACTACTACTACTACTACTACTACTACTACTACTACTACTA
>JAUTBV010110084.1:0-14443 GCA_032361325.1 Lepetodrilus fucensis
ATACTAGTTTGAACCAGATGGGGGTTCATCTCGAGATACCAATTTTGATGAAATATGTGTAAAATATATTCAACAACGTAATTATATTTGTAACATAAAATGGCTCTGTATAGCTCTGTATTATTTTCTACAAAGTGTAGGTGATCTGCCAACACAACTATTGCATTACTATCTTGATTAATTACTGAGGTATACTCATTTGAACATTGCGGGCGTATATTTCAAAATAACAATCTTGACAAAATATGAGTAAATTGTGTTGATAACATATATGTATGTAATGAAAAGTTTCAAATTAGTACTTAGTTATATTCTACAAAGTGTGCTCTACCTGGCAACATAAATATTATGTTGATATCGTGACATTAACAGGTGTTAGAGAACATGCTTTACGAATGTTTCGTCAATATTTGTATTTTGGAGATCCACAACACCATGTTAAAACTAGCATAACTCAGTGACTAATTATGGTATTAGCACGATATTGGTGTTAACAGATAGCCTGCACTCTTTAGAATATACGACTTAGCTATATAGAACCATTTCATAATACATATGTATATATGTTACAGAACATATGTTGCACATTTTCCCTCAAATTTGGTATTTTGAGATGTATCCCCACAAAGTTCAAACTAGTATGCCTCGGCAACTAATCAAGATATGAACATGATATTGGTGTTAACTGATGGCTTACACATTGTAGCACATGATAAAGAACTAGTTTTAACATTTTTATTATACAAATATATGTTTTATAGCATATTGTATGCATATCTTGTCAAAATTGGTATTTTGATATGTATTCTCACCATTTGAAAACTAGTATCTCAGCGACTAATTAAGATATGAACACGATATTGATGTTAACTGATGTCTTACACCTTGTATCACATAATAAATAACTAGTTTAAACATTTTCATTATTCAAATATATGTTTTATAGCATTCTTTATGCATATTTTGTACAATTGCTATTTTTATATGTACTCCCACAATTTGAAAACTAGTATATCTCAACGACTAATCAAGATATGAAGACGATGTTAACTGATGGCTTACACCTTGTAGCACATTATAAAGAACTAGTTTGAATATTTTCATTATATAAATATATGTTTTATAGCATATGGTATGCATATTTTGTCAAAATTGCTATTTTGCTATGTATTCCCACCATTTGAAAATTAGTATATCTTAGCGACTAATCATAGTGTGTCCTTGGCCTTTTCCCAAAAGAAACTTCTATCTATGAATTGATTCATAAATCTGTGCATTTAGAGCATTTAATTTATATGCATATATTACTCATATGACCTTGCTACTGTAGATTGAAGAGGATCGAGGATTATAGAGGATATTTGAAGTGATGGACATGGATTTCGCCCCCAAAATATAATCATGCGCAAGCATTAATGAGTTTACAGTATTTCTTGTCACTTCTGAAGTATCTTTATTCGTCTTAGCATAATCAAAAACCTCTAACACTACCACAGCATCATGCAAATTGGTTAGTAATTAACGAAAATAGGTGCAGCGTCAGTTTGGAGGGGTACTGGGACAAAGGGGGCCCCTGAGGGGGGTCAAGGGGCAAGAAGATTTGAACCCCACCATTTTCCATTACCTTGACCCAATATGAACTCAAAAGTAAAGAAAAAATTTAGCACACAAATCCTACAGGAGATATTTTTATGACACCTCATACCGCACTAATAAGCACATTATAGCTATACATGTGCCATAACAATATCCAGGAAAACATTAATATTTTAGGAGATAATAGGTCCCTAACCAGTATATAATAGTACTTGTCAGAGTAAGAGAAAGGATAAATCTTATTTAAATACTAGTAGTTTACCAATCATTAACTCTTGAGTTATTTCCCCTTACGTATGGCATATATACCAATTAATCTTCTTTCAACCGGAAGCAATCACACGTGATTAGTGCTGGGTTTGTTATTAATCCAGACTAAATAATTACTTTTATGAATCTGACGATGTATGTTTCTCAGTTGACAGATGGGTTATCCGTGATGGCAAGACGGCAAGTGGGTGGCACCTCGGTGGTGAAGTACCTGCTAGTCTTCACTCCTCTTGTAGCACTGTTGATGTATCAGACCAGCCTGTGTCTGAGGCCCTCACTACGTCATCCATACCTCCTGCAGACACTGTCGCAGCAGGGCCGGCTGTTGCATTCCTGGCTGGAAGATGATCCCAAGACGTCCATCATCCCAGGAGCTCCCTCAGTGGTCGTCCATTATTTATGGTGTCGTAAGGGACAATTTGAATTCAAACATTACTTGAGTGTCCTCAGTGCTGTGAAGCTTCTGAGACCAGAACGAGTCCTGTTCCATTATCAGCATCTCCCAAGCAAGGATACCAGTGGTTATGTCACCTGGTTTGAAGACTTGCAACGAGATGTTCCTTTCTTCATGCTGAATGAGGTCCATTCTCAGTACTGTCGTCATGACTTTTTCGACAAGACTGAAATCTCAGCACATGGGATGGGCTCTTCCGGCATCTATATATCTGATGAAGTAGCCGTGGTTAACTTCACTCAGAAAGACTTCTTGAGTCTTGCAAAATCGCCCAAAGGCAAGATGCATGAAATGCGCATCTTTATGTTACCAGCATCAGAACCCCATATTGTGACAACAACAGAAACATCTGCAACCTTTAAGTGTCCTACCTTAAAGGAGCACCACAAGACGGGCAATGTAGAAAAGCCTTGTATTCAGCTCACTGAAAGACTCGCCCCATCTGATATATGGCATCAAAAGAAGTCGTTCTACCGCTTTGCACGCACTCTCGTATACGGATCTTCAGATGTTCAAATCCCAGTGCAAAACGATACCTCATTAATACCTTTGACCTGTCATATATTACACTTCACAGACATGATAGAAGCGAGTGATTTAGACCTCGTTGCCTATGCCAGCATACTGAGCGCTTTAAACGTGGCAAATATGGACCATGTGTTCCTTCACGGGGACGTGAAGCCAACTGGTCCGCGTTGGAATGCTACACTATCGTCTAAACGGGTAACCTTCATCCCTGTGACCCAGATCAAACGTTGGCACCCTGTGGTCGGTGACATGCTGTACGGCGCCTACGTCCTCTTGCGCCACGGCGGTGTGGTCTTCCGGTCCAACACAATATTGAGGAAAGAACTGACGAAAGAGATTAGATCTTACAGATCCGTTGCAACTCTCCGACGCTCAGTCTACAGAATAATCAACTACTCGCTAGACCTCAGTATATTAATGTCAAAACCGGGATCTGAGTACATGAAACTACTGATAGCCACCTTGAAACAAGCTCCAGTTCGCCAGCCAGGCGCCAAGAGTGAAGAGGTCGCTTACAGGGCGTATGTGGACACTCCATCGTCGCTGAAGCTGGAGACAACTCTGCTGCAGCACGTCGTGTGTTCGGGGTCGGTATGTCGCCCGAGGCAAGAGGACGTGGGGCTGAGAAGATCCTATGCTGTGGAGGTGGAGTGGACGAAGAAACAGCCTCAGACGGAACTGGATCTGGCGCAGTACAGAGGCCCTGGAACTGATGACATGAAGCTTGCTATCCGTGGTCACAAAGAATGAGGTCATGAGGACTTGCATTGAAGTTATTAGCATAAGATAATGATATATGGATCACGAAGTTCGTATGAACAGTAAAGTTATGAGCTTTCGTGAACATGTTAATAGTGAGGATAGTGAGTTCCAGGTTCATATGTGAACAGTGAAGTAATGAGTTCCCATGGACATTTAAGTCACGTGGTCACATAAACGTGGAGTCCTGATTGATACTGCGGTAATGAGTTCATAATAACAATGAACACCTGAAGGTTCATATGAAGACCGAAGTACCAGGTATCTATGAAGAGATTTCTGGAATTGGTAGTTCACCTAATCGGTGAATACGGGTCTATGAACACTGCACGACATCCAACAGATACGTGCACCTCAGGACTGAATAATTATAATAAAATAGTATACCATCTATCTATATAGTAAATAGTATATAGATAGATGGTATACTATTTTATCATAATTATTCAAGATCCTGTGCGTGAACACACGAACAGTATTGCGTTTTTAAGTAAATGTAGTTCATCTGAACACGACATGAAGACACATGAACATTAACTAATGAACGCTGTAATGACGAAACTAATGGTGGTTGAACACTATAAAATTATAATGAAAAACTAACACTACAGTCACAATGATGTTGGTATTCGATTAACGGTATCATGCATGACTCGAAATGTTAAATGGATAAATGGATACATTGTATTTTGAAAATAAAAGATGCTTTTTCATAGATCTTGTGAGAATTTATAAATGATGGTGGGACAAATGCAACAGGTGATCTCTAGGAATACTCAACCATTTACCAAGACTTAGTTATACAATCGGTGAGTCAAGCAGGTGTTGAACGTAAGTGGAAACTGTAGCCTACATATACACGCCCATCCTCTGAAAGTCAGGCCATATGCCCTACTTGTAAACATCCGGCATTGACGCGTGTCAAGTAGTGCATTATATATGGACAGAAGATGACATATTGAAAAACTATATGTTCTCGACTAGTATGGGAACGTTATGGGTCCTCGATACAATTTATTGTCAACCAAAAATGTATATTCAAATACTTATAAATGCAACTGCACATGGGCCTAAGCCTTACATATACGAATTAACTAGTTCCAATGCAGTACTAAGCTCGGAAACTTCAGTTTTGTTATCCGACATATCATGCAGTTCACAATTTCCATGGTTATTAAATCACTCTTAAGTGAAAGAATACTGTTCAGTTTCAAAGAAAAACACTCTAAAAATGCAACATTTCACTCAACAAGGGCGACAACCCGACGTGGAAATTGCACAAGCTGGAACCTCATATGCAGTAATTGCTACGACGTTTGTTTGCACAACAACAACAATATGCATACTCATGCGCATGTTAAGGCAGACTGGTGTCACCATGGACTGTCTTCTGAGTGGTCTTCCGGTGGTTGCAATCTCCATGGAAAGACTACCGTTTTTTAATTTTACGTAAATGCAACAGATGCTCATAATTCTGACGTCATCTGCAATTTCCGCAAGATTGTCGTATAGGTCGTCACACGGTGTCACGTACACTTCATACTGCAGGAATCAGTGCCCGTCGAACACTCCTAGTAAATCCACTAACTTTTCGACATCATCGTTTGAGACTGATTTGGGCATTACGTATTTATCATTTAAATTCACAAACGTTATTTTGAGCTTATTTACTGTGTATGTACTGTTATTATCTAATAAGTACCACCTAACATCTATTTTGTTACTTTTATTACCAATTATTGATCGGTATACTTTTTTTTCCTCGTGAGTATAGTATTGGTGAAGATTGTGTTGGTCATGGTCCACAGTACAATACTGTTCAATAATTTGCCCTGCATCGTGCCATTGTTCTGAAAGCATTTACGCTGTAATGAGTCTTCGATTTTGATGAGTCGGAACTTTCTCCGTTTGGGTCCAGTAGCATTTGATGAACTATTGTTGCAGTTTTCCTGCGTCTAATTAAAGGCATACAAACTAGCTGAGTTCAGAATGTCAGAGTTTATTCGCGTAGCCTATGTAAGGAAAAGATCTCACCCTGCAACACATATTATATGACATTATAGGACTTCCATGACATAGGCCTACTATATACTAAATACACATAAACATATTTATAATCAGTCATAGATTTAGTACCCAACGGTACAAATCATTAATCAAATAATGCTACTACACATAACATAACAATGACCACATATAATAGAACTAATACTTCTATGACTACCGTTTACATAATTTATAGGCTACATTACAATGTACACAGATATTTAACATGAGAGAATCGTAGCGATTATGTCGTAAACAGGTGTAAATGCCTCGCCAGTGACTACATAGAGAGGGACCACAAGTTACTGCGGGGTACGGGGATAGTCCATCCTCGAAAACACAGGTCATTATGACTACACTAACCTCCAGTACTGACAATATTATTGTTTTTGATCGTGTATATATCTACAATTTCGTTAGAAGTTGATTGCAAACAATTACATAAGTTCAAATTTATTAAAATAGCTCCAAATTGTACCACTGTTGACTAATACATTATACGCCAAAGAAATGCATCGCATGGGATTAGCAATTAGGCTATATAAGAATGAAGTGTTCATGTACTGTATTATTAAATTGGAGCAGTATTATAGCTATCAATAAGAAACATATGCACGCGTTAATTCTTGCACTGATTAGATTGTATTCCCTACTTATTGCTATATAATTGTATATGTGTAGCGGGGTTATATATTTACAATGAGTGAATGTGCACCTACATGTAGTATTATTTAATAACCTCTTATTCTAATAATTACAAAAATAACATACTTTTGTAACATATTTTACGACCGCATACTGCAGTTACCCATATGACCGGCATATTTTCAAATCTACCACCGTGAGTCATAAAATATCAAACGCATCCCTGAATGGATGAATCATAATAGTGAATGCTTCAACTTCAACTGTTCCAAGAGTCAATAGATAGTAACATACTATGGCCATATTTATTAGGTTCCCTTGTATACAGATTCATAGGCATATAATGTGTCGGTGGATCGTAAAATAGAAATATAGAAATAAAAAAAATATGATTTTGGGCTATGATGAAGTATCGTACGACCTGTTGGGAGAGGGTGGGCCTAGGCCTACTATAAGAATTATGGTCGGTTGACAGAAAATAAATTAATCATTGATCAATATACTGAATATTTGTCAATAATGGTCAGTGATTGTTATAGTTGTTGTTACCTATAGTGTCTTTAGATATCGTATATATCCTGCAGTTCTTTATCATCTAATGTCAAACTTAAATACCTCTCTACAAGAAAACGTCAGTGTGTGAATTGACGTATTTTGAAGTTACGCGTAGGAATATAAACCGCTGCACTACTGATGAATGTACCAAAGGAAAGAACAACATATAAAACTAATTCTTCTTAGAAATAGTGAACATATTAAATCCAGTCGATGTGCACATAACCTCCGATCATCTTGTTTACTATTTCCATAGAGTAGCATTCTTAAATAGTAGTATGCCGTCACATGAAAATGAAGTAATATGAAATAATTCCCTAATTTGCATAGTTATTAGTCTGCAGATACACGTAATATCTGTATACTTGCTAATTGTTCTCATAGACTTACTTGAATTGCAGCCTTATTACTGGTTATTTCACGGTAATTTGGTAAAATATTAATAAATACTATGTAACTTTACATGTGTGCACATTATATATGGCAAAATTAGTAATATTTTTGGGAATAAATCTGCAAAAACAGTGTAGGCCTAAACTAAATAATGTCCATATTCAACTTTTCATTAGATGACAAAAGTAACCACATTATATTGTTATACATGTTGTTACCTATACAATTAACTACATTATATTATTATAAATGTTGTTACCTGTACAATTAACCACATTAGATTATTATAAATTGTATTGTGTACCAGCTGCAATCATTATTAGCGTATAGAGCAGGCCCTAGACTAGTGGCATTGCCTATTTTTACCCGATATTAATTTTAAAACAAAAATCGTACTTATTGAACATACATATGTCTACTTGTTAATAGACATAGAATGATTTATAGGCTGCTTCACTGGGCCTAGATATATTGTATTATTTGATTTTCTTTTTAGGAATACACCTGATTATTTTAAAATACTTAATTTAAAGGTATACAAAATGTAGCTATATTATGTGGCACCGGTGTTCGTAAAAACTAATGTAGTCTAGATAGGGTGCTAAGATGTATGTTAACATGCAACCTAGAAACGCCATTTGCTGGATATGATTAAAGTCTGAATATTATGGGATGGAAACCATAGCGTCTTACGGCCATTGATATTTCCTCAACAAACGGCATTTTGTTAAGATATTTAACTACAACAAACACAAACAGAACGCAATTATAAACATTTAATGACAAAAAAGAATGTACAATTGACTTAATGAGTCCGCGAAAAGGGGGAACATTGGCTTGTAAATCGGCATACCATACTGACAACAACAAAGATGACGCGCAGGTGCCCGTTTGAAGGAGTTGTCGTTCTTGATCGTATGTAGGTCAACCAGTGCAAAACAACGCTACGCTCATTATTAAGGGCAAGAAATAGAAACAAATGGAGATATATCAAATCATTCATAATAAAATATTCCTACTTTATCTCCAACAAATAAACTAGAACCGCATCTGTATGTTTTGGAGCAATGTTTTCCCATGGTGCATTGCGCGTTAGCTGCCGCCATCTTCATAACTATCGTAGGCCAAGGGAGCTAGGCGGGCAGGATAATTTCGCTGGTTTCTAATCGTTTCGCTCAGTGTGCGTTCCCAAAACTGGAAACAGAATGAGTCAGTATATACAGGTGACCGAAGAGGAAGGCGATGAGCCGATGGAGGTCCCAGTTGAAGAGGATGGGACACTGTTGTTGACAACTTTGTCTGCCCAGTTCCCGGGGTCGTGTGGTTTGAAGTATCGTAACCCCGACAGCGGCAGTATGAGGGGTATTCGACTCTCAGACGGACGATTGTACCCTCCAGATTGTGACTGGGGAAGATATGTGTTCATTGCCGTATTTCCCAAAGGTATGTTTACATCCAATCTCTTGCAAATCTCGAAGAAATAACTGACATTTAGAATCTAAACAAACCAAGCTGTCGCTTGGAATTAGTCGTAAATTCCACGATCTATGGGTTATTTCTCCTTTATTAGTGTCTAAATATACTGTTAGTTGATGCTTAAGACATTTATTCACGTTATTACACATGTTTGAGCTCACTATCTTGCTGTCAAGACTCTTGAAATGGTATGTTTACATGTACCAGATTGTCGATTTGACAGCTGGGCGAGTTTGACAGCTCTAGTAGGGGAGGTAACTCCGGAGCGCGATTTCATTTCTTTTTAGACGTGTTGTAAAACTTAACTTATTGAAAGTTACGACAATAAAATTAAATACAAATGACTTATATATGACAAGTTCTCATAAAATATTGATCAAGTAGTGATTTTTAATGCTAATTTCCACTATGTAGATAAATAAACTAGTACAACCGGCCATTTGTGTATATCCACTACTTATTTCAGTGAATATTGTATGTTTATTAATTACACTAAAAAGTTACAAATGGTTGTAATGTAAGAGCTATTTATACTTGAATTGTATAATCTTTAACAGTATGAACATGATGAAGTTACAATATTTTACACAAATACATTATTAACCGTTAACTGTACCAGTTTTATCTATACTCTACTCTATTCCCAGACATTCTGTGTTGTATTGGCAAAATATTTGATGCTGTAGCCTATCCATAATACTGGTAATATAATTGATATAATAGTAATATTGTTTATAATTATATTATTAGATGGAATATCAATTTCTGAGTTGATATTATTTATTAATGGATGTTTATTTGTTATTTATTTATTAACTCAATGGTTCTAGAACACATGAAATTCAATATTTAGTGTGTACTCATAACAATGACAATATATTAACTTATGATGTTTATGCAGAAAACAAACGCAAAGTGGAAGAGCCATGGGAAAACCTGCAACTGAAAACAAAGCGAATGGACAAGCAGCGATGTAGTGACCTCATTGTTCTAGGATTGCCATGGAAAAGCACAGAGGAAGACCTCCGAAAATACTTCTCTCAGTTCGGGGAGCTCCTCATGGTTCAGGTATTTCTTAAGTCTTGGGTCATTATCTGTCGTAATAATAGTAATGTGTATTTATGATGCATTAAACTCCAACACTATCACCATGATGACACCATGTGGATGCAGTGTGGTAGAGCGCTCATTACTCCATACATTGATTATAGGGTTCGCATGGCTATAGCAGTGGAAAGAGTTTTCACAAAAGCTGTCGACTGATGCTTACAAAAACAACACACTTTTAATTGAGGAGTAGACATTGTTAATGACATAGTATTATTAATATGAGTTTCCATTCATTTCCTATTTGGCTTTCATTTGTAATATGAATCTGGCACTTTCAACAAATGTTGATAATTTTATTAATAGATGGATTAATTTACCAGAATCAAGAGTTTCAGGCATGCATCTGCATTTTTCAATTATACAGTACTAGAATAGGATTATCGATAAAGTACACCGTAGCAGGATTTTAATATGAAGTTACTAGTATACAATAATGGAAATGGTTGCAAATTGCCATGCATATATGGCATATGGTGAAAGATATCAATACCAAATTAAAGTAAAGTTAGTGGGTATTATTTATTTGAATACCCAATTAGAGTGAACATGGTGAATGCAGTGGGTATTGTACCCAATTCACTAAAAGCTTATCTAGAGCTCTGGATCTAGGATCGAACCCATGACCTCAGGACTATGAAATAGACTCGCTACCTCTTGGTCATCAATGTTATTTATGTTTTCATAACTGGAAATCATATTATGTTTCAACAGTTTGTTAGTCAAAGCTGAATCAGCAACATTCATTGCTAAGGGAGATAACTGTAACATGTGTGATCTCTCCACTAATATCTTGACATGATTCTTGCAGGTTAAAAAGGATCCGAAAACTGGCCAGTCTAAGGGATTTGGGTTTGTACGATTTGCTGAATACGAATCACAAGTGAAATGCATTTCACAGCGCCATATGATTGATGGTAGATGGTGTGATGTGAGAATTCCCAACTCCAAGGTAGATGTACAGGTATGGATTTAATCTATCTTCATTTAGTTAATTGTCACAATCATAATATTATACAGTGCTCCCTCGATATAACGCCCTTCGATGCACCACGGATTCGGATACAACGCAGGGTCCAATGTGGACCACATGTAAAACAAAATCATTTTTAAGAAAATCTTCTTTTTTTCCCTCCAGTTATTTTCATCTATTTCACTTACCCATATATCATGGGGTATATGCTCAGGGGGCCGAACTAATTCAATCATTGGTGATAGGGTGCTTACCCCAGAAAGTCCCCAAGTGTTTCCCGATGTTGAGAGTAGATCAGACTTTCCGATTGAAAACCGAGGTACTCATCTCAAAAACCATCATTAACTTCAAAGTTATTAACTAATAAGCAATGAACACAATAAAGAAATAGATAACAGCATTTATTTATTTATTCAGTTTCGGGTCAGGGAAAAGTCAGTAGGATTCTAGGAAAGTCAAGCTTTTGATGGCACTGTTTCTCGGCTAGCGAAGTAAAGTCGACTTTCACCAGTGTTCAGATGATCACTTTCTAGCTGTTTCTGTCTGTACTTTCTGTCTGGGACATGTTCGGTTACAAAGGAACAACACCACACAAAGTTTAGATATAAGCCCGTCGCTAATTACTTTTAATTAACGTTTTATCACACATACCACAGTTTCAGTATTTGGGTAGTTAATGGTAGTGTAAATTGTTTAGACAACCGTTAAACTGATGGGACTAGCCAGCTTGATCTTGCGTGTTAAAACAACAGAAATTAGAATCTTATTGAGCATGTTACTTAGAAGTTCCTAATTAATTATCTGTAGCCTATCTAACAGTAATCTGGATATTGCTTTGAGATACCCCTTTGAGATACGTTTTCATTTCTACTTCCGGTTTACGAGTAAAAATCTTGTGTAGGAAATCCAATCCTTTCCATCCTTAATAGTTTTAGACATGTCGACCAATATATTTATAAATTAAGTGTTGATAATACGTAATCCATACACTTATATGATTAAACAATACTATGTTCGCATCAAAAGTCAACAAATTGTCGGATTGTAAAACCAGGAAGTACATTCTGCGCAAACACGTATCGAAAAGCACATGGCTGATAGAGCGATATTTTTTTGCCACCAAAATACAATCCTTTAAAAGTTTTAGACTTTATGTGTTGATAATATATGTAATCAACAATGCTATATATGTTCCTATCGGTAACAATTTTGCATCAAAAGCAAAAAGTTGTCTGAATTTTAAAAGAGAAAGTACGTCTGCGCAAACAATCTGCGCATAAAGTTTCCAAGCACTGATCGATGTTTTTTTGGCCACGCAAATACGATCTAATATTTTAGAATGTAGACCATATCGGCAATATATGGAATGATAATGTTGGCAAAATGTATACATGCTATTTATGCATGTCTATCGAGATTGAGAGAATGGAAACAACGTGATATGAAGCATGACTTTATTGCTCAGTGCTAGCAATCTCAGTGTTTTCACTTGGAAGATATTCTACATTTGGATTTTAGGAATGTCTTGGTAATATATATATTATGGTAATCTGGTAGTTACATTATATTATTATTGTTAGATCGAAGTCTATAATATCATGTGTACAGGCAACCAAATCTGCCAATGTAAATGTTACAGACTATTCTAAAGTCATGATACAGTGAGTGAGTGAATATGGAGTTTAACGTCGCTGCGGGAATCTTTGGAACATTTGCGACGATCATGATACAGACTATCATATGTATTCATTGATATAACACGGGTATAACGCGGTGGTGGTGGGACACATGTCATAGACCCCAACTTCCGCGTTATATCGAGGGAGCACTGTACTATCAAACATTCACAAAGTAGAAACAGGAATTTAATATCGTGGTATGGCACTTTGTAGTTTATGAACCTTATCACAGCTGTATTGTGTGTCCACACTAAAACAATGTTCTATGTCAGTGGATTGGTTAATAGTCCAATTCCTCCTCGCATGTTGCGCTATTAAGACATATCCATGCCACTCCCGGAATCCTCTGCTACCATGCTCAGCACTCGATTGAAATGAGGTCGTAGCTCCAATATGTCATTTAATTTCTGAAACACAGAGAAGCGGGTTAGTTTTTTTGTTTTTGTTTTTGTTTTTTTGTTTTAAATTGGGGTTTAAAGTCGCTTTCTAGAATCTTTCACTAATATCACGATTTGTCAGTTTAGGGCAGGAGGAAACCCGCAACATCCGTAGTGCTGACTGTTGCTTACGATATCTGTAGGATCACTAGTATGTGTACTGAAAATATATCAAAATATTGCTTTATGTGCCTTTACTGTGTAGAAGATACCATGCCGCTGTGTGAGAGTCAAACATGAACTTTGTAGTCTGGCACACTATCAAAAAAGCCATCTTCCCAAAAATAGCGTGTATTAGTTACCAAGGTTGGTTTTTATGATAGAGCTGAAATTAGAGCTGAAATTTCTTGCATAAGAAGAAATTTCAGCTTATAAAAACCTACGTACCCAGGAAATCATGCTGGTAACAAATTTATCCAAAATTGTAATAGTTCTACACGTTTAACCATCTCACTGCTGGATTAGACACAGCTACTGCTCTTTAAGGTATCTCCAGTTGCCTCCAGTATAGAAAGCGTTAATAGAGTTAATTTGCAAATACCCATGCCGAATGTCTTTCTAACGTACAAGTCGAGGGCGGTCACAATGGCATCACAACTTTGTATAGTAATATCAATATAATCACTACTCGTACATCTGTTGCTACCTCCAGCAGAAAGAATGGGTTAAACTGACAGTTTTGCAGCATCCCCTCACCTCATCGTTATATTGGAAGATCCTATTTTCTACCAGAGGGGCCAGGTATATCTGTTGTAGCTCCGCTTCGTGTATACTATCCTGTCTGACCAGATTGGGGCGAGGGTTCGTGTCCTCATTGCTAGACTGCTTCACCAAGCTGCTTCTCCTGATATAAATACAGCAAACCATAGAAAAAATATACCTCAGCTAGCTAAACGTCATGGCCCCATTTACATTCAGACATTCAATTCTGGCAATAATGTTTAGCTAGAAAACTATGGAAAAATGTAGCTAGAATTACTGTAAATCACAAAAATACTGCCACACGTACAACCAAATCAACATTGTAAAATTTGAGCAATTTACTTGTACATATTTTATTTAAACAAAAATGTTTATAAGGGATCATTTTTTGTGTGTGCTTAATATCAGAAAGGGAATGTCCATAGTTATGTGACAAATAAATTTAGATAAACAATCTCATTTAGATGGATATTCTCACCTGGCTAGAGATAGTAAACTCTGTTTATGTCCAGACTTGCATGGTTTCTTCCCCATGTGGATCTTGACAGACTCAAAGTGGTTGTTTACAGCAGTAGATATTGTCGGACACTGCTCTGCAGACACTAATACTTCGCATGCCTTGAAAACATCGTAGCCATCCCTCCCTTGTGAGATGTATTCCTTAGTGCATAATCTGTATTCCTGAAAGAAAAAAAGAAAAATAATTTAATTTTGATTTAAAGGCATAATATCACAGTTGATAGACTCGTATAATCGGACAAACGAATTTCGATCTGAGACTAATTACGCTTGATTTATCCATCCAAAAGTTGTTATTTAGTGA
>JAUTBV010110095.1:0-14442 GCA_032361325.1 Lepetodrilus fucensis
ACTAATGGCAAAAATAACACTACAATAGTTTTCTAATTTCCCTATATAATCATCAAATAAGCCTACTTTTCTTTTTAAATACGTAGTGAATTTTTCACTATAGTTCAAACTTTCATAATCTATTTCGCCTGAAACATAACGTAAACCCAAAGCTCCAATCCACAAACCACGTAACACAATGTGTATTATTAAATTAAATATCATGATAAGCAGAAACAGTTTAACCGTATTTAAAATTCTAAAAAAAATGGTTTCTCCACCTTTTAAAGCTTCAATACTTGCTTGATTTATAGGTTCTATTGCATAGAACAAACCAAAAATAGCAAAACCAGAAATTAGTAATTCTAATTGCCAAGAATCTTCTTGTAATTTTTCTAATAATTTTTTAAAGGATGGTTTGGTGTAATTCTGTTCCATATTATTTTTTTAATACTTTTTATTTAATGATTTTCTTTGTTACAAACTTTCCATTGTTAAACGCAATTTGCATAAAATAAAAACCCTTATTGTAATGTGAAAAATCAATACTTATTTTATCAGAATTATTAAAAGAAACATCATCTATAACTTGACCTAAATAATTAATTATCTTAATCTTAGAGATTTTATTATCTCTATTTTCAATAGTTAAAATATCTTTTACAGGATTTGGATAAATTAATATATTTTCTATCTCAGAATTATCTATACTTAAATTAGAAGATGATAATTCTACAGAAAAATCCATATCATAATTTAGAAATGTTCGTCCACAATTTTGAGTTCCGTCATTTGAGGTACATCTTAAAACTCCATAGACATTGTCAGTATTACTATAATCAATTCTCCAAGTAGTAGCATTATCTGATACGATATCAAAATAATACGTATATTCCTTATCTAGATAAAGCTCGTCAGCAATTAAATCAACAACATTATTTCCAATATTTATAGCATTTAATACTTTTGAAACCAAAACAGTTCCGCTACAATCTGCCCCACGATATAGCGTAAAAGTTGCAGAAGTATTATGAGCTGTTATTGCTTCA
Organism: Lepetodrilus fucensis; assembly: GCA_032361325.1. NCBI lineage: Eukaryota > Metazoa > Mollusca > Gastropoda > Lepetellida > Lepetodrilidae > Lepetodrilus > Lepetodrilus fucensis. Next base: position 1,029 of record JAUTBV010110095.1, read on the forward strand.
AATACTATAGAAGAAAGTGTGCCCGAGCAAGCTGTTGTAAAAGATTGACCCCAAGCTGTTCTATTAAAAGAATTGCGATTTCCCGATGAGGACAACATACAGTTTCCCATGGGTGTTTGACCTGAAAGTAATAACTCATAAGCATCATAAACAGCTTCACCATGCGCTATTAATCCAGCTGGAGTTAAATGTGTAAAATCTGCTTTTGGATAACCATACATCGATGTAAATTTAATATTATCATCATTAAAAGCAATATCTTGATGTGTGTTTAAAATTTCTGGTTGCCAATGATTATCCAAATTAAAAAATTGTTCATCAACTCCAAGAATAATTGGTAAGTCTGCAATACTTACTACATTATTTCTTAAATCATTTAAAATTGTAGTTAGATTAGTAAAATAAGCCGTTGCAGCTGCTTGACTATTAGAATCTGATTCGCCTTGTATCCAAACTAAACCTCGTACATTTACGGTATGACCTTGATTTTCTAATTCGGTAATTGCCGTATTCAAACCAGTTACCATATTGTCATACAAACCTCCATCACCTGGTCCATACCAATGCTGAAAAATACTTGTTGCTGATTGCGTAAATTTAAAAATAGCTGGATTATATCCTGATTGAACTAAATTTCTACTAAAAGTAACTTCTGGTCCAAAATGACCAGAAGTAAAATATCCTACTTGAGCTTGCATAGTTGTCCAACCTGCTGAATTACTGCCATTGGCAACCGTCCAATTAAAACGTATTTGATTATCTAAATTATCTGTATCTACTGGATATCCTGCCGCGTCTCCTTTTCTCCCCAAAGCATTAGATTGTCCTGCCCAAATAAACAAATCAATATTTTCTTGTGCAAATAAGGTTATACTTAAACTAATAAAAAGGAATGCTGTAAAATATTTCATGTCGTTATTTTAAACAAAAATACAAAAATTCCTAATCTCTTTTTAATAATATAAATTGATTATATTGTAACATTATTTTAAATGACTAAACCATGAGCAATTATCACATAAAACACCTAGAAGAATACTATAAAGTCTATCGAAAATCCGTTAGAGAACCTGAAGTTTTTTGGGAAGAAATTGCCGAAGAACATTTTTCATGGCATAAAAAATGGAATAAAGTTTTAGAATGGGATTTTACAAAACCAGAAGTGAAATGGTTTCAAGGAGCAAAGCTAAACATTACCGAAAACTGTATAGATAGACACCTTAGAACAAAAGGTGATAAAACAGCTATTTTATTTGAACCAAATAATCCAGATGAAAAAGCAGAACATATTTCGTATAATGAGCTACATAAAAGAGTAAATAAGTTTGCAAATGTATTGAAAGAACAAGGTGTCAAAAAAGGAGATCGTGTTTGTATTTATCTACCTATGATTCCTGAATTAGCAATTTCGACTTTAGCTTGTGCTCGAATTGGAGCAATTCATTCGGTTGTTTTTGCAGGTTTTTCAGCTACAGCTTTATCTACACGCATTAACGATAGTGATTGTAGAACCATTATCACTTCGGATGGTTCGTATCGTGGCAATAAAATAATCGACTTAAAAAGTATTATTGATGAGGCTTTAGAAGATTGTCCTAATGTAAATTCTGTTTTAGTTGCAAAACGAATCTCCCGAAACGTCGGGACTGATATAAAAATGAAAACAAATCGGGATAAATGGCTAAAGTACCAGTATGTCCTGTAGTACCAGTATGTCCTGTAGTACCAGTATGTCCTGTAATACCAGTATGTCCTGTAATACCAGTATGTCCTGTAATACCAGTATGTCCAGTATGTCCTGTACTATGTCCTGCAGGCACTGCATGTCATCGAGGACGTCAAGGCGGCATTCATGGCGAACCTGCGCACAGTGGCATGGATGGACGACAAGACGAGGAACATCGCCATGGAGAAGGTCAAGGCCGTCACCGACATGATCGGGTACCCAGAATACATCATGCACGTGGATGAGCTTGACACACACTATGAGAACGTAAGTACCATCATTTCCTATATATAAAAAAAATATTAATTTTGAGGTGACTCAAGCTATGCGCTCTAATCTAAGGCAGTAAATGTTACGAAATGCCACGTAAAGTCTATGCTGTCGGGATGATAGTGTTGTATTGTAGATGGCAGTATGGTATTCTAGATAATGCTATTGTTTTCAAGTTTGTCTTCTGTTCTAGCTGACGATCATCGATGGAGAGTTCTTCAACAGTGCGCTGTCAATCATCCACTGGGAGAAACAGACGTCGCTGAAGGAGCTATGGAAGCCCGTGGACAGAAATGCGTACGTATGTCACCACGGCAACATGACTGACCAATCAAACACAAATCTTGAAAGAAGCATTGTCCAATAATTTTAAATTTTGGACAATATTGCTATTATTTACTTCATTTTACGTTAATATCGAATACGAAAAATAATTTTTAGAAAATGTTTTAATTTGTTTTTGGTATATCATCGCAAATTGGTTAAACGTTCCCACAGCGACGTTAAACTCCATAATCACTCACTCAGTTTTCTTATTCCTGACCTTGACCTAATTCATTGCAGGTGGAAGATGGGCCCCTCTGATGTCAACGCCTACTACAGCCCCCCCAACAACCAGATCGTATTTCCTGCCGGCATCCTCCAGAAGCCTTTCTTTGACATCACGTTCCCGCTGTAAGATCTTACAATCATTCCCCAAGATTACATCTTATTGTCATGTGACCATCTCCACCGATATGTCTTAATTGTCAAATTATCAGGCGTCATTTAACTGTGAAAAACACAGATTTGGAAACATATTATTTACCGTTAGTTATAAAGAGTTTCTTCAAAATGTAATAATAATAATAATAATAATAATAATAATAATAATTAATAGTAATAATAATGATAATGATAATAATGATAATAATAATAATAATAAATGATAATGATAATGATAATGATGATGATGATAATTAATAGTAATAATAATGATAATGATAATAATAATAATATAATATAATAATAATAATAATAATAATAATTAATAATTAATAGTAATAGTAATAATAATAATAATAATAATAATAATAATAATAATAATGATAATGATAATGATAATGATAATGATAATGATAATGTTAATATTTGTAAAAGTTCAGTGTTGTTTAAGATGTGTTTACCGCATATTGCAGGGCGTTCCGCTATGGGTCACTGGGGATGATCGTGGGCCACGAGTTGACGCACGGGTTTGACAACAAAGGTCAGCGTTCTGTTTCACATCTTGTGCTTTACTCTGTCAATCTATGGAATATTTCTGTGTCTGCCATGCTAGGCTTTCAAGCTCGGACTGTTATGGATGTGATAGTTGTAGATAGTGTTGATGTGGATCATATGGATGGGGTTAATGTGGATGGTGTTAATGTGGATGGTGTTAATGTGGTAGTGGTGGATGTGATAGTTGTAGATGGTGTTGATGTGGATCATACGGATGATGTGGTTGTGGATGTGGTATTTGTGTGTGTGGTAACCGAAGTTGTGGGTGTGGTAGAATGGTGTTGATGTAGATGATATTAATATGGATGATGATGTGGATGTTTGTTGATGTTGACAGGGAAGAACTTTGACAAGGATGGGAACATGAGGGGCTGGTGGACCAACAGCTCTGAGGAGGCGTTCAAAGTGAAGGCTCAATGTATTGTGGACCAGTACAGCCGCTACACCATACAGGACACGCACGTGAGTCTCGCCGCCCACGTCTCGACTCTGTACACCATCATGTTTGGCTGAAATATTGGTGAACATTTTCTCAACAAGCTCACAGATTAGTTTTCTACCCCTATTTTTATATTTGAAAACATAAGAAACATTTAGATTACTTCTATCCCCAGGATTACAAAACATTTTGAAGTACGATTTCATACTCAAGCTCAGATTTTATATGGAGATTTGTGAACAAAAGTTTGAGTTGAGCATGAAATCAACTACAAAGGTTCCATTATCTCAGGGCTTGATTCGCTTCCCTGATCTTTACAATTGTGTCAGTTCTGATTGGCTGTTGATTGTTTTCCTTGTATGGACAGCTGAACGGGTGGTACACGCTGGCAGAGAATATCGCAGACAATGGGGGTCTGAAGACAGGTTATCGAGCGTACCAGATGGCCAAGAAGTCTGCCGACCACCCCGTCACTCTCCCTGGACTCGGCCTCACAGCCGAACAGCTCTTCTACGTGGGCTTCTCTCAGGTGATCTAACATGTCTGTATATACTGCTCGAGTTGCCAGAAAGTGGCTAGCTGCTTTGAAAGATGCAAACACATCGTCACATGTCACATGACGGCAAAAGTACAAATCAAGCAACCCTGCTGGATTAGGCACAGGTACAGCCTTTTATGGCATCTCCGGTTTCCTTCAGCATGGAGCGTCGCAAATGGGTGAAAGATTCCCGCAGCAACGTTAAACTCTATATTCACTCAGCATGGAGAGGGTTAAACGGGGCACACGAAACCTAGCCGATTTGGCCAAAACAATGCCACTAATAAACATGGTGATTGGTTGTTGTGATGTGAGGAGAGGGAATAATTATTGCCCGAATCAGATAAGAGAAATAATTTTGATGATCCGATATTTCTTTCCACCTCCAGATCTGGTGCACCTCCTACACCCCACAGTATGCCTTGCAGACCATCAACACAGACCAACATGCAAACACCAAGTACAGGTAGCTATACCTACTATAGGCCGAGAAGCTCTGACCGTCATAGTACAGCTTGGCGCTGTCTTGACAGCAGAGGGTAGCCTCCATCAAAACCTAGGGGTGCCCAATTTGTTGAGTGTAGCTGAGAAATATGGCATGTATTCGCGCACGAGTAACAAGTTGGTATCGTTTGATAGAGTGTATATTTATCTATCTAAAATGCAATTACTTCTAACTTTTTAACGTAGGATAGAGACAGATTGGACTCGAGAAGACAACGTGGTATCAACGCTAAATGTCATGATTGTTGCTACCACATGTCTTCTGTAGTCCAATCTGTCTTTATCCTATGTTAAAAAGTTAGAAGTAAGTGCATTTTAGATAGATAAATGGACACTCTATCAAATGATACAAACTTGTGCACGAATGCATGCCATATTTTTCAGTTACACCGCTAGTGCTCGTCCCTCGGTTTTGATGGACGCTACCCTAGGCCTAGTATTTCTACATGTACATTAACAAACACCAAGTACAGGATATCATTTCTCAACGCTCTCATTACTGCAAGACCATAAGGACTTTAGTAGAGAGCGCTATGCACTTACGAGAGCGCTATGGTCTCATGCACTTACGAGAGCACTATGGTCTCCTAGTGGATATGAGAACTTTGAGAAACGATACCCAAGTAAAGAATTTTGCGTGCAAGTTGCTATAAATCCTTCTCAATCCATTGTACATTGGCGAGTTTTTCAACACGACTTCGTTAATATTAAATATTAATTGGTCAGAGAAACATTGTGAGAATCCTTTGTTGTAGGGTTCTAGGTTCTGTTTCCAACGACATCCACTTTGCCGAGGCCTTCAAATGTCCAGCAGGTTCACCTTTGAACCCGTCGCACAAGTGCACAGTCTGGTGATCCCAGCTGAACATCCCACGACAGTGGCGTTCATCTCCTTGAACATCCCACGACAGTGGCGTTCATCTCCTTGAACATCCCATGACAGTGGCGTTCATCTCCTTGAACATCCCACGACAGTGACATTCATCTCTTTCAATACCATTGTGATAGGTTAAGGGCTATACTGTACTGTAATTTCCTGCATATATCCCATAGGCGATTCATTAAAAAAGATTATTTTTGAGGAGATGCAGGGTATTTGATGGTCTACACAATTTGTCCAACTGCCGGCTATATGGTGTAGCATACACTATATATGCAGGAAATTATGCTACATATTATTTATATAATTATCAGTGATTGTGGTAGGTTATGGGATATATTTATATAATTATCACTGCACTGTGTATATATTGAGCATAATAGGAAATGTTGTCTCTAATTAATTTCCATTCTTGTAAATATATTAATCATATATTTATAGGAAATTTAAAATAGTTTAGAGATATAATTTCCTATACTTGTGAATAGATTAATCACAGATTTTGATGATCATTACTTACATTGATTTTTGAGTTACAAATTCATTGTGCATTCTCTTTTATACATAGTGTACATATGTTGATTGTAATAAGTCAAAGGATGTATTTATAAGTATTTGTTAAATTTATTGACTGCTATGTTGATTTATTGTTACTGTTACATATGTTATCGGGTGAAATGGAAACGATTGTATACGTCTCGTGTAAACCAGTTTTCAGTTGATCTGTTCGGTTCAAGAGAAGCAAAGGTTTGCAATCGTTTGGTACTATATAAGAGACGATACTATACATTGGTTGCATATGGGTGAGAGATTCCCACTGCAGCATTAACCCAACAAATCACTCATATGGAGGCGTGAATCTTCTAATATTATTTGTTCAAGACTTCTCAGGAATACTGTACTTATATTATCTATTAAAAGTATGGTGAATTTTCAAAATTAACCAACTCTGCATAAAAGTTACAAGCCAGTATGTCTATGTATAAATAATAATAATAATAATAATGGCTACTTGTAATACGCGAAATCCAGTCCCTAAGGAATGCTCAAAGCACCACATTATTATCCTCAGTCAATGGATCAGTGTGCACTCGGTGTTCCTTCTCAACTCCCTGGGGATCTTCCCAATGTGCTACCAGTACCCGCCATGTCACGGTGTAATTACCTGTGGGACATTACCTAACTGTGGGACATTACCTAACTGTGGGGCATTACCTAACTGTGGGACATTACCTAACTGTGGGACATTACGTAACTGTGGTTGTTCCTTTATCAGTTAAGCTCATGAACAAGACATCAGATTTATGCATAATAATAATTGATCCAAGATCCATTTTTTTTAAATGGCATGTCGCCATGCTCAATGTTTGAAGATTTTCTTCCCACTCGTACAATGTAGTATAGATTGCATGATGTTTTCTTTGAATGGACAATCTATGCCAATGTCATGATCAAAAGTATGTTATTCCAGCGGATGTATGTCATTACGCCCCAGTCAATTATGAGTTTCAGAAATTGAAACAGTACAAAATAGTATTTTATCAGTTTCATCATTATGCACGAAAATAATACAGTTGAAATGCAGTGAGTGAGTGAGTGAGTGAATATAGAGTTTAACGTCGCTGCGGGAATCTTTCACCCATTTGCGACGATGAAATGCAGTGTATAATACTGGTATGTGATTGATTGGAGGTGAAATGTTCCTTTATAAAAATGTACATGTGGGGGTGAAATGACTGGGGCGCAATGTGCAGGGGATGAAAAATCTGCCACCCATTCCAGCAATCGAAGATATTTTTTTTTATAATCTATTTTCAGTCTATTTATGCATGTTGTGTTCATTATAAGGCTATTCTGTCGGTTTGTATTTATGTTATCGATGAGGCTATTATCTGTCTAGATTTATAAGTATAATTCTGTCAATCTGCATTATATTATGAGGCTATTCTGTCAGCCTATATTTATAAGAGACCATTCTGTCAGTCTATATTTTTATTATGGGGCTATTCTGTCAGTCTATATTTTATAAGAGGCCATTCTGTTAGTCTATATTTATAAGAGGCCATTCTGTCAGTTTATATTTTATAAGAGGCTATTCTGTCGGTCTATATTTATGAGGCTATTCTGTCAGCCTATATTTATAATAGGCCATTCTGTCTATATTTTATAAGAGGCCATTCTGTCAGTCTATATTTATATGAATATTCTGTCAGTCTATATTATATTATGAGGCTATTCCGTTTGTCTGTATATTATGAGGCTATCCCATCAGGTGGGGTCACGTTTGAATGTAGCATTGAGGGTGGTGCCACCCACTTTTGGCGTACATGCTTGTGAACTCTGTGATCATGTCTTGCCAAGGAATGCAACGTCATCTTGTTTGTGGGATGCCCATTTCCTTACAAAATCGTCATAAAAATATTGTATGTAAAAATATTATTCAAAATCCTGACGATGTTCCAAATACTTTCTACATTCCACCCATATTTTCAAGTATTGAGACGCTGTTAGTACCATGGTATAGTCAAACATGATGCCTTGATAACCTTCTGTCTTCTATTTGTTTTCATCCGATGTGTTCCTGTTTGGAGTTGTTCAATGTTTGGCCTTTGCAGAACATAACATGAACGCTTTCGTTATGAGCTCCTCTATCAACATTACACTGGCTTGAAGCATAGACCACCACCTATTCTTCTCAGTTTTGTGGAGAGTGTGTGTGTCTGTATGTTATATAATATATATGACGAGAAATGTAATCGACAATGTCTATATGAGGGTGTCTATATTATGTATATTATCAGGGTTGCGTTCAGGCTGCAATACATTTCTCTACACTACGTCTCTACAAAAATACTGTAGTCGATGGCCGAACGGTTTTGTAGGAAAATAGCAGGAAATTAATTTACTACGTGTATTTCCTCAAAAGCCGAAGTAGCGACATGTAATGCATCCTGAACGCAGCCCAGAAGTGTCCATATGAGGGTTTGTCTATATTCTGTATTACAAGAAGTGTCTATACAATGGTGTGTTGTACGACTGAGTTGTCTGCATCATGGCTCACACAGTGCCTTCTAAATCCAAGTCTTCCTGGATGTAACATAGCCATACCAATATTTACCATCTTCAATATACTACTTTACTCACAACTAATACTCACAGTTAATAAAGCATAATTTGGGTTATCTTGTTTTGTGTTGATTTCTTAATGACAAGTTGAATGATCTATCACCCAATGCTGGGGTGTAACATTCACATCACATGTAAACACTACTGGATATATTACAACTTTATTGTAATGACTAGTAGAATTTGACATCAACATCACATTACAAAGAAAACAAATAATCAGCCTGCCATCACCAGAGGAGGGCGGGTTAACCAAGAAGAATAACAAGACAAAAATATTTCAAAGCAAGCCGCATTCATACCATTCATCACAACACATACATGAAGAGGATACCAGAGCCCTGTGTGATTGGAAGACCGGCTCCGTCTGCTGAAACAAAATGGTGTCACCTGTCGTGTTCAATGAAATGAAGCTGACAGACAACGAATGTGTTTATATTTTGATAGGGCGAACACTCAGAGGTCCTTGGCTAGAATAGCTGGTCCTGTGCCCCAATTCATCGAACTGCATCACCATGATAATCTGTCTAAATGTTGTTGGACGCCATTTTGTTTGTCTTCTGTCTGTTCTGTCTGTTTTAGGAAGAGAGCCAAATCGCCCGGGGCTCGGATCAAATCTGTGCACACTTACATGAAGCTCTCGTACAAACCGTAGCACTCTCATAATGATCAGCAATAACAACAGATGCGAGTGTTATGGTGCTTTCACAGATATAAGCACTACATGAAAGTTATATTTTTCTTAAGAAGCTGTTTCGTGTAATTCTTGCCATAAATACTAGCATAATAAGTCTTACCATGCTAAATTAATAACTATACTACTATTTAGGACATCTCCGGTTGCCTACAGCATGGAGAAGGTTAGCAGCTGTTTCATTCATGATCTACAGTGTTTCACGAGCCTAGTTTTGCCAAGAATATCTGTGGTGGAGTTTGATCACGCTAGTCTGGTAGAGACCTACATATGAACTACGCATGTCTAGTTAGCACGGTGATAAAACGCTCTCTGGTAAATTTCAAGTCGTCTGCATGCCTGCTACAAATACGCACATGCCACCATCTTGGAACCAGACTAACCCTAGCCCAGCGGTGGGTTGAACCATGGTAGATTTGGGACGTCACTCTAAACCATGGGTAGTTTTATCACTGGCTAGTCGAACCAGTGTAACTAGGGTACAGTGATCAAACTCACTTACTATGTCTCTTATCTCTGTATGGCTTGTCTTCAATTAACTTGTATATCATACCAGAAGCCTGTTCAGAAGGGCGAGTTTACGCGAGTTATCGCGTGACGTCACATATGAATGATGAAGGTTGCTAATGCGATTTCACGCGTGTACTCGCGGGTTTGCGCCCTCCTGAACAGGCCTCAGGGCTGAACTGCCTAGGACAGGTATTATCCATGGGCGGACAAATGAGATAGCCCAGATTAACCAACTCTTCACCAACAGGGCAAGTAATTTCATGTCCGACAGTACAGTGACAAGTGCGTACAAATGTTACTGTAGAGCCCTGCGTAGTATACTAGTCACACTATTCATAGGCTAGATGTCATCAGTCAACACAGCTGTGCATTCGGTCAAGTGGTTACGTTCACATCAGTCAGAATTATCCAGAATCCCTCAAATAAATAAGACCCACTGGGAAAATGTCCGTCGGATAAACGATGACGGCAAACTTTCAGACCTTGTGAGATTCATAAAGAAGACATTGTTGTCTCCATAGTGCTGAAATATAAAATAAAAATGGTATAATAAAGTATCACTTTGAATGCCTGTGGAAATAACATACCAGCATATGTATGCATTGTTCACCAATGGAGTTAAAAACGTATATAAATATTAAAATAATATAGCAACAAGCAGTCCCATTTGTACATGGAAATCATATGGTCTGCTACACTGCCAGTACAAGGTCAGCATAACATAACATAAATAGCGGTTAAATGGTGTTAAACAACCACTCACGGGCACTCATCGGTTGGGGGCGACCTGCATCTTGACGGGTTTCTTCAGGTAGTGGTAGTTGGGCAGGATCTTGGCCAGGAAATCAATCTGCAGCGTCTGAGCCTGTCGGCAAACACAGAAACACGGCGTCAGTATTATGTCAGCAGTGAGGGATCAGTCTTCATAAACTGGTTCAGTTGTATTCTCAAACCAGCATTACTGATTACTGAGGTTAACAGGACAGACTTACCAATGACAATGCACAGAGTTATCTTCTACCCTTGCACAAAAACACAACTTGCATAATACTAAGTCCTGGGCTGTGTTCAGGACACAATACAATTCTCTACAAAGTGCTACATAGCGCTACAGTAGTAGTTCAGCCAACACTGGTAATACTACTTTTTGCTTTGGCTTTTGAGCCCGTAGTGTTTTGTAGCAAATAGTAGGAAATCTAAAAACATGTAGGGAATGGAACTGCACGCATGCGCAAACAGATTAAAAGTAGCATAGTGTAATGTAGAGAATTGTAGTGTGTCCTGAACGCAGCCCTGATGGAGCGGATACTGATGGAGTGGATACTGGAGTGGATGGAGTGGATACTGATGGAGTGGATACTGGAGTGGATGGAGTGGATACTGATGGAGTGGAGACGTACCGGTGGCCTCTCCCGCTGTGTCCGCCGATCACAGTTAGCTCCGTGGATGACCGTGTTCTCCGTCAGCTTCTCATTGCTGGTCACATGACACAGGCCTCCCACAATGCACCCAGAGGTCAGCTCAACATGCCTGCCTACCCACGCTGAAACAACAACGTCAATTTAACAGAGGCTCATACCACAGACACACCACACATGATCAATACCCTGTATGCCAGTATTAAACTTTGCTTGTACCGTAGTTATCATGGTTATATTGTACCATTGGAATTATTTACAAAGATCTTGTCATAGTCAGTAATGACATCTTTGATGGAAAATGAAAACAGTTTAATTTTGAAACAGTAAACATAGTGAGTGAGTGAATATAGAGTTTAACGTCGCTGCGGGAATATTTCACCCATTTGCGCCGACAGTAAACGTAGCTGGATAATTCTAATTACGGTGATATATTAAAAATATTAACTCTATTTTTCTCCTCCATAGATTAGACAATAACTGCTTATCATCAATAAAATATTAACTGTATGGATTAATTTTGTCACTAACTTGCAGGATATTGTCAGTTGGAAAATTACATATTACTTCTTTAATAATTGGGAAAATGATCACATTAAATCTTATATCATGACACAGTTTTATACTAACCTTTGGATTCCACTATATTGTGATCACCCACTTTCATGCTCTCAACATCTTGTAAATGTTAAGGTCAACATATCTATCTAGTGTTAATATTTGCACCTGCCTACATTTTGGATGCAATATACTGTATACCGGAAAACCTTCGAGGTGCGGCTTTTTCGTGGTCAGAGATACAAAGAGGTTTCGAGGATTCTTGTTTTCGAGGTTGTCCTGTTTTTGTATTAACAAAATTACAACTATCTAGTATAACTTCTACTAATTAAATATTTAGGGTACATGTGATACCTTGCCATCGTAATCCAATTGACCGTGGCGATAAGGTGCAATTACGTTAACAGATTAATCCCTTCATTGTGGTATACTGAGGTGGGTGACACTGATTGCCATTATCCTTTGTGTCCCTATTTATGACAGGATGAACGCAATTTGCAAGTCTTAGCCAGTGTCTCAGTTATGCTATCGAAATGTCATTGTTCATGCATTTATAATGTACAGTTGTTCTAGTATATTGTACTTCCACACAACTGCGCATGTCCCAACTAGATATTTACATCATGCTTGCACACAGTCACATGCAAGCAATATTTGAGCTAGTTATAGTAACAACCTGGTTGAACCGGTCGGAATAGGATAACTTTCGATGCTAAACTAATTTCTAGGTCACCGTGTTACCCGTGGATACCACGAAAATAACCTCCCATGGAAGTTTCCCGGTATACGGTACGTAGTTTTCATGTATAATGCGCACCCTTTTCTCAGTCTGACAATGTGACAAGTTTTCATCACTAATATGTAGAAAAATACTTAAAAGAAATATTCAATATTGCATGCAAAGATTATCGTTCCACTTTAAGACATTGAATCCAAATCTCTGCATCTTGACCACTGAGCTAACCTGCCAAGTCGACAAGGTTCATAACACTGCTCTTCTTCGTTTCTGCCCCCGATTCCTCATTCTTGATGATCTGGTCGAACGTGATCGTGACGACTGTGTGGGCGCGACTACTCGTGGCGTTCATCTTAGTCGCTGCTACCGTCCTACTGGCCGTGCCTGCAGAGGTAGCAATATTAACGTACATGGTAGCAATAACATCTGCATACATGATATCAACATTAACATGCATGGTAGCAATAACATCTGAATGGTAATAGCAATGGTATACATGATATTAATAGTAATAGTGTGCATGGTAGCAATAAAACCTATATAAAATGTAGCAATAATATTAACTTGAATAGTAGCAATATCATCCTCATACATGGTAGTGATAATATTAACATATACCCCTCTTCTGATATCGTTGCCATGGTTTCTTTTGTTCTAAGTATATGTGTATATCCGGAAACACGTACACTTTTTCAGAGAAAGTGTACGTAATATCAGAAATGAACATACACTTTTTCAAAGCATTAATTCGTTCA
>JAUTBV010110106.1:0-14442 GCA_032361325.1 Lepetodrilus fucensis
TTGTGTTATCATGCTATTAGATCAAGTAATATTATTTAATATAGAAAAGTATATATTTTAAATATATTTTAAAACATGATAGATTCGATCTACTATCCAGTGGCAAGCGCCTGTGCATGATTACTACCATGCGATATTCAAGTACCGTGCAATCATTTAAGGTGGCGTAAAACATTATTTCGGCAGCAGAGCCTTACATTAATGAAAGTTAAGCAAATATTCGTATAAAGTGTTTTATTACTTTGTTGCAAATACAGCATATTATATACATACATAGATCATTCTTTAAATTGCATTTTAAATATGTATGCATCACAGTGTTAACAAGTATTGCTGGTGGTTTCTCAAACACAATAAGAATAATACAATGATACATTTTACTCAAGTCAAATCACAGTATTAATAATTTAATATGTATACTGTACATGGTTTTGTTTCGTATTCATGTAAATATGACAATGGATATCCAGTAATTTCAGGAAGTAAATTAATGTCAACTAGAATTCTAGTGTATACCGAATTAATAATAATAATAATAATAATAATAATAATTATTATAATAATTATAATATCATTATTATTATTATATTATTATTATAACAATCATAATAATAATTTACAATAATAAATAATAATATTAACAATAGTGATATCAATAATAATAATAAAAATAATAACAGTAATAATAATAATAATAATAATAATAATAATAATAATATAATTCACTTATATCTGTCAATCAGGTTGTTGAAACTTTCTCTGAAATTCTGAAATATTTATTATGTTATGGTAGTTGTTCACAGAGATGCTCATATCTAAGCATGGATCAAGTCGCAAGGAATGTAGTATGTTCAGGTGTGTTTTTTTCATGAAGGTCCATCTTGTACATGTGATGATGTGTAGAACGGTCTCTAGCAATAATTATTATCATTCTTCGTGCATAACCATTTAGCACAAACAACTATATATACAATGCACAGAAAATAATACGTTTCAATTAATATATACATATATTATATACTGTATATATTTGCATGCATTAATAACATTTTGCTTTTGGTTTCCAATGTCATCACTTTCCTAATGAACATTTGAGGTGATTTGTTTTTCCATCTCTGGTTATTATGGCTATCGCCATTTGCAGACACAGTCATGGTTTCTGACGACAGCTTTGAACCTGTCAGGCAGACGTTTATTCAGTCAATTGTTGAAGCATTTCATCAGACTCACTGAAGTATCATCCCTGTTACAACTGCGATAACGTACAAACAAGCACCTTCAAACAAGCCACAGTCCATGTGTGATAGAGGACTACGTTTTCTGACGTCACTTCCGCAACCAGGAAATGAAATTTCAGCCCACATGGTCTTCCACTGGTGCAGAAAGACCATCTCATTCGCCATTCTACTCCACCACTTCTAGCATTCTTAGCAACTTCGCGACATTCCGGATCGGAAATATTTGCTCGTACCTATCTGCTAGGTTTCCATTAGCCTCGTTCCCAGCCTCGTGCCAATATCTTTGGCACGTTCCTTACCAACCAATCAATATGCACGTTATAAACGCTTAGAGATACAAAAGCGCACCTATTTATATGTTGAAGATCCGAGAGATCCGAAAGTATTGGTGAATCCGAATTAACAGTGGATCGGGTTATTCCGTAAATTTGACCCTTCCAATGAAAATGCTGCTGATTTGAAATTTAAGAAATACAATTCTACATAATATCTGCTCAGATTTCACTGGGATTATCTATTCTATGTATAAGAATGCAATATATGACATTGAAATCGTTTACATTCCATCAGTAAACGATAACTAGTAAGCATTTGTCAGTTTCCGCCATAATGTCAACTTAGCAGTTAGGTCCGAGAGCATATCGGTGAATGTTGCTCGGTTGATACGAATGAACGTGTAGGATCGATTACCGGAACAAGACCACATGGTCACGTGGACTGAAACTTCGGAGCATTTATAAGCCGATGCGACCCGACTGAACTTCGAAGCTCATGACGATGAGACCCGACTGAACTTCGAAGCTCAAGACGATGAGACCCATCTGAACTTCGGAGCGTCCTTGACACCCGACTGAACTTCGGAGCTCAAGCCGGAAAGACACGACTGAACTTCGGATCCGAGTACGTTGGTTTTACAGTTACACAACGCCGACTTTATAGCGCTGCTAGGTGTAGATGAAACTGGTGTAGTTGACGAGGGGAGTGATGACGGTAGCGTTCATTGAGCAAGGGCTGATACTGGGATGCGGACCTAGCCAAATGTCCAAGAGATAGGCTACGCCGGAACCCGTTGTTAATCCTAGACTGTAGGACATGGTCATTATGTTGCCTGAAATACCAATGAGGACATTAATTAATTTATTGTTTTAATTGGGGGTTTAGAGTCGCTTTCTAGATTCGTTCACTAATATCACGACTTGTCAGTTTTAGGAGGTGGAAATCCGCAACATTCGTAGCGTTGAATGTTGCAGTAAACCTGCGAGCACTGGAGCAGACTGAACGACCTGTTCTTATTAATACTGTTATCATCCTCGAAACACACACCAGTGTGCCACACCCATGCATTTGACAGATGTCAATTGGGCATATTGGTCTTAGTTTCGAGGATGATACTGTGCAAGGTCTCTCACATTATACCCTACTTCCGGGCCCTACTTTCGGAGATCCATCACAAAAATACCTTCCCAAATAAATCACGATTAGGAAAAGGAATAATTCAGAATGTTAGAATAGCGTACATAAAACATACTTGACTCGTATTAGTCTTAATAATAGTACAACATTATTGTAAACATGACAGAGTTTACTTTAAATGATGGATTGCTCGCTTTATCAATGCAAATAGTATCATTATACTAGATTAGTAATATTTAAAATGCATAGAGTAACTTAGGTAATTTTCTCACCACACAATTCACGTTGTTCCTCCGATACCTTCGAGGGAGCTAGGATCATGGGCACACTCCCAAAATAGCCATTTGTGATCCCTAGAACGATGGAAAGAATAATTGGCCATCCATCTCCCTGCAAGACAGGCGCCAGTCTGGGCGTTGCGCACAGCATGAGAAGCGGAACTAGCATGATCCGACACATCGTCAGGAGAACCAGTCTACCACGAGGCCAGTCGTAATGCACTGAGGCAATCACCTGTAAGACAAGACAATGGCAAGCTTTATTGAGAACATTCTGACGATCTCTCTCTCTCACACACACTCTCTCTCTCTCTCTCTCGCTCTCTCTCTCTCTTTCTCTTTCATACACACACCCTCTTTCTCTTTGTTTTATCTCTCTTTCGTCTGACTGTCTGTTTGTCTTTCTCTGTTTTTCTCTCCTCTCTCCCTCTCCCTCCCTCCCTCTCCCCCTCTATATCCCACTGTCTCTCCCCCGCTCTCTCTCCCCTCTCTCTCCCTCTCTCGCTGTCTCTCTCTCTCTCCTCTGTATCTCTCTTTCTCGCTCCCTCTGTCTCTTTCTCTGTCGCTCTTTCTCTGTCGCTCTTTCTCTATATGTCTGTCTCTCTCTCGCTCTCTCTCACACACCCCTCTTTTTCTCTCTCTTTTTCTCTTTCTCTCTCTCTCTCTCTCTTTCGTCTGACTGACTGTCTGTTTCTCTCTCTCCTCGCTCCCCTTTCTCACCCTTCTCTCCCCCCTCTCGCTCTGTCTCTCTCCATCCCTCTCTCTCTCTCGTTCTCTCTCTCCCTCACTCACTCACTTCTCCCCCCCCCCTCTCTCTCTCTCTCTCTCAGTACGCTACCTTCCCGATGAAGTCAAACAGATTGAACACCGCCATCATGATGATGGGCATCCAGGTACCGATATGGCAGCTGATGACCTCGGATTCGATCCCCGGAAATAAGCAAAGTGTCACAAAATACGCCAGACCTATGGACACCATGAACGGCCACAGCGACTTGGAGACTTCATAGCGCATCTGAAGACCTCCTGAAACACAATAAACGACAGCGATGACTTAACAGCACTTCAACAACCGTACACGCAAGTGTGTGGAAACTACTGACAGATGTGTACATTTGTAGGTTATTTTGTTGTAGCCATCATGTGTGATACTTATATAAAGCGGTGATATTTATATAAAGCGGCCCCATTGAACTAAATGAGTTACCACTTTGGCTAAATCTACGTCAGTAGAGTGTTGGATGCAATCTAAACCAACTCGCGATCGGGTTCGACTTGCACATGTCCTGTTATACAATGGCGCCCATCATTGGGATGGAAAACGGTCCTGTTATGCAATTATACTATACACCGATTTACTGCAATAGTAGGCCTAAGCGGGTTTCCCTCTGCCCTAAACTGACAAGCTGTGATATGTGAAAGAATCTTGAAAGCGGTTCTAATTCCTTTTTTTAAACAAACAATGCATAAACAAACTAGCCGGCCAGCTAAGCAGCATCTTTCTTGCATTTATATTTTTAAATTGCAATAGACAATAATATACAGTATAGGCCGATATATATATATATATATATATCTCTACAGAATAGCGTTTCCAGTGCCATGTGTCCATGTTCCACAGCAGAAAATAGTGTACTCACTTTTGAACGCGGACACCTTAGGTATTTGCATCTTGTAATGTTGCCCTTGGAATGATATCTCTGCCTCGTTAACCCTCGTAATGTCGCTGGCAGTTAACCCTTCCGCCGGTGGTGGTGGCGGCGGTGCTCTCTGGTCAAACTGACGAGACGGGTCGGTAGGAGTTGTCGGACTTTGGATAACTAGAACCCCATAGTGCTGGCCCGTGCTGGCTTCGTGAAAATCCACCTGCAACGAAACGTTTATGCAGAATTCGAAAGACGGTGACCAGTTTGATGTATTTTCAGTTTTAACAATACTTTCTATAGAAAAGAATTTCGTCAGCTCTATTTGTTAAAATAGAGGAATAATGTGTATATATATATTCATGTTTGTTTATATGTGTAACCGTTAGGAGAGCGCCATACTAGTGGAGTTGGCATTCTATAAATGTGTTGTTGTTGTTGTTTTTATTATTATTATTATTATTATTATTATTATTATTATTATTATTATCATTATGTTCATTAGGTTAGAAGCAAAGGACGTAAATTATTCGAAACGTATGAAAACATACCAGAAAAACACCACACGTAAAACAAAACAAACAAAACAATTTAATTAAAGCGTGTTAGCAATGGTATAATATATACCAAAAAATAAAATAGTAAAGAACATTATTATGACTGAGAATATGAAATGTTGAATAAATACACATTGCAGGGTAATAACAAGGAAATAAAGTCCGTACCTTTCTCTCCAATAAAGCCCGAGTTTATAGTATTTAAATAGAGATTAATTGATACGATTTCATGTTCCATTAGCTATCTTAAAGCCAATCAAATGAACACATCTAGAAAGTGTATGTAATTTGGCATCACTTGATGTTGTCTATATCAATGATATCGACCGAGTTCCACCATTTCAATGTCGTACGAACCCATTAAAAAAATCAGATCCGAATATTTAAGTTTAGAAAAAGAATGTCAAAATGTTTAAGGAGCGAAAAGAAAATACCAAATTAATATTAATGGACAAAAATGATTACGAAAAAAAATACGGACATTATCTCTTTAAGAAAAGTAGCTAGGTTTTGGGATTTAAAGGCCCAGTGTTCTTACTAAGCTTACTTCCTCCGTATACATATTGTTTCCCTTTGTTATCCCCCTTTGATCCTCGGCGAGGCCCGCACTCTCGCAGAGGCTAACGTAGAAGCGCACGAACTCCGTACGCCGAGAGACGTGAAAAACAATGAAGCAGAGCGCTATCATGGAGATGGACAAGCAGAAGAATATCATGGTGTTGACTTTGTCGTCATTCAAGAGGGCTTTGGTTAGAATCCGGTTAGTGGACACCAATAGCCCAGCTAAACCTAAAAGATAAAAAATAAATTTGAAAAACGGAAAAATCTTTATTGGGGTAAATCAATACTTGGTTGATGCCAGAGAGATAACGGAAGGAAGGGAAGTAACTCGAGAGAACCAAAACGGATTGTCTTACTTTCTCCTGTCATGACAGCGTGTGTGTATCGCCGAGGCAGCATGCTGGTGAAACCATAGAAACTGGACTGTTGAACTGAAAACGGATATGAAGGCATATTGTGAGTATTAAAGTGAAACCGGTTTCGATCAATGCTATTAACTGGACTGATGAACTGAAAAGGGATACGAAGCCATAATCCTGGGTATCGTTTCTCGAAGCTCTCTTAGCCACTAAGGGACCATAGCACTCTCTTAGTAATGTATTAGCTATGGGCAAAGAGAGAGCTATGGTCCCTTAGCGGCTAAGAGAGCTTCGAGAAACGATACCCAGAGTATTTAAGTGGAACCGGTTTCAATGCTTAATGGTTTCTTTACAGGACGTTCAGAAACGGGTTTACTGAACTAAAATATATTTTCAAAATATTATCACTACATAATATCACAATAAATATTAAGATATTATGTTTTTACGCCATTGCAGGTTTTAGTAACCAAACGCCGGTAGATAATGTTACGTCATTATGTGACCATTAACAGCGACTTGAAGCAGGCCAATTATAGGCCTACTTCGGGCGGTTACTCTAGTTTAGCCCGGAAGTGTCATTGCGCATGTCTAGTTGTTGCTAGACAATATTTCGTGCTTCGTGGACATGTTCGTGACGTCACTCTAGCCTTGCTTTCGCGACTTCGCACGAACTCTAGCATTGCTCTAGCTCCTCTATAACCCGCCCGAAGTAGGCCTATATCAAGTACCTGTGGATGATCACAAGAGTGTCTACCGGCATTTCGTCACTAAAATATGCAAGCAAAATATTCGTACCTGTAGAACCTACGGCTACAACTGCGACTGCGCAGAGGGTGATGGAATATGCCACGTCTTTAGAGAACACCTGAAACCACACGTCACAGAGAGCAATGGCCAACAACATGGCGAACGACAGGAGGTACCCGAACGTTATCCTTACTGGTAAACTCAAAGTCTCGATCAGGGCGTTGGTCACACACACGCTTACGAACGCAACTAGAATGTACGTCAAACTCATGTCGAAAATGATCGTGCTTTCCGGAAACCGGCTTTGGTAGTAGTCCACGGCCGTGATGAAACTGTTGTACGGCAGCAGAAACCCAGCCCCAGCCAAAACGAGGCCTAAGTATATGCAGCTGCAGGGGTCATGGGGCGGGGTTACGTGGCCACGTGACGTGGGCCCTGGTCGTTTTTGGAGTTTTGGCGAGCGTAGCTGACAGTACCCTCTGGTTAGATTTTCATCCATCTTGGACAATGTTGCACCTTTTTCTGAAATAAAAGATACTATTATTTGGTTGTTTTTCATATATTACTAAATATAGTTAAAATGTAAGGTACAGCAGTAGAAACCCAGCCCCAGTCAAAACGAGGTCTAAGTATATGCAGCTGCAGGGGTCATGGAGCGGGGTTACGTGGCCACGTGACGTGATAATATACGAATTATTTCATGCGTGTGCTAGCTATACCTGTTCTCATTAAATATTAATAGAAATTATCATAATTTACCAAAGTCATATTGGCATAATTACTTAACACAAAAATCTATAGTAACCCCACACTTCCCTGCTGGCCTTACGTGAATCTCACCAGCCAGTGAACGAATACGTTCTATTGGTAATTCTGATTGGCTAACAGCATGGTTCATGAAAGGTCATCTGGTATAACAGGTAAATTGCAAATTATATTTTCAATGCTCGATAACTCATTCCAAAATGTGTTTTTTTCCAAAAACTGTACGATTCCAAAACGCATAGTTTATAATTATCTTGCGGGTTCTGTACTCGTTAAACATGAACATCTACAAAAACTCTAAATTTGAGCACTACGCTATTTTGGATGCGAGTAACTGCAGTTACCCTCATGCGGTTCTACCATTTGAGGTTAGGCTACTACCGTGGGCAACGGTTTGGAACTAGTCACAGACTGTCTACATCCGGAAGCAACCGGAAGTTGATTGTATTGCCGCAGACAGGACGTGTTTCCCTGAGCAACCACATTGTCTCGTCCACTAATCAGAGGCAGCTTCGATTAACTCAGGACCAACATCTATACCAGGCCGAGGGCCCTTATTCTCGAAACCTTTTAGCTAAACACTTCTTAGTGAGAAAGGGTCTCTTAAAAAATTAACATAAGCAGAAAACCAGTTAGACAAATTCTTAGTAGGCCCTACTTACGAACCTCTTAGGACTTACAAAGTTTCGAGAATACGGGCCATGTGTGTTGATTTTTAACTCTAAAAAATGCACTGTTAACTTTGAGATTTCTATATGAATAAACACATTCAGTAGTAAAAAAAAAGAGAATTTCTCCATGCTATAGGCAACCGGATATGCGCCAAAGAACAGTGTGTGGTCTCTAACTCAGCAGGGAGATGAGTTAAAGAAACGGCTACGTCTGTCTGGAGTGAGAACATCTCACATCAAGAAATGGAAAATTAAGTGACAAAGAAATTTAATCTCGCGTTCGTGATAGGAGGTGCGTGACAGCTGTTGATCCATACATTCAAATCAAAAGAGGGGAGGGAGAGACATAACCAATATTGTCAACGCATGACATTTCATTTCAAGATCGTTAGATCTGTGCAAGTTGCTGGGATGAGATATAATAGCACTCGTGCCCTCATTTAATAGCATACTCACCGAATTATTACCCTCAAATGCATTGGGAAAATAACTAGACGTAGTTAACGTAACTTATATATTGCTAGCATCCCTGGTGAATTCTCCATAACATATAAATAATGATAATAAAAGAAGGAATTGCTCGGTATGGATGAAGTACTTTGTCGTCAGCACATTCGAGACACCGGATTTCGACACGGCAAGGTTTAACTTTTTTCTAAGTAAAGTATGGAGTATTGCATGTTGTGGGTTTCATACATCTGTTGGACATTCAATCCCAAACTTAGATTTCATATCGCTCACAAACTTCTACATCGAACTTATCGCCATTTTGGATGTTGTGATCAAATTAGACATAAGGGAGACAACTCACTCTGTCGACAGGGGGTAAATCTGAGTGCCAGGAAAATGGTGGTAATGATGGGAAGTGTAATAATGGAGTAATAAACGCAGCTCGGAATTGTACACTTCCCTGGGGGAGATGGTATCCCCCTAGCCAAACGGACAATGGCGATATATAATTACGTTGAAGCCACATGGGTTCGGTAATTGAATAATTAAAAATAAATTTGTTTTTATATACATAGATCTAATATAAATAATAAAGTAATTTATTTCATTTTAAAAATATATAATTATATTTTACTATTCTATCACCGAACCCGTGTGATGGAAGCATGGATGCATTTACAAATGTTATAGAAGTATAATGTTATAGATATTGCTTTACTTTGATTTACGGTAAAACACGACATATTGAACGTTCCAGATGGTACTTTGAATTAGCGACACTTGTGATTATGTGAACAAGCTTTAAGAATCATGTTTACAACTTACAGAAAAGCAATCTATTAATATGCATTATTGCAAATTAAAACTCTTTGATCAAATATTAAAAACAAGTATAAAACTTATCAAAAGGAAATTATTACAAATTATAAAAATCAGTACCATCACTAGATCCACACTGCTCCAGTCCACCCAGCTGTGAATGGGTACCCGGTAGGAAGAGATGGAATTGTGAATGTAAAACCTTCTATCATCTTAACTGGCAGCTTGGGTTGTATAATCCATTGTATAATACATTGATCCATTGGCCGGGGTAATAATGTAGTACTATGAGCATGCTTCTGAAGCATGGATTTGGCACAATATAAATGCGCACATAATTATTAACACACCCCAGATACTGCAGAAGACAAAACACCTTGTCTAAACATGTCAATCAGTGTTGAACTCGGCACTGCTGCAGTTGAATGTAAAGTAGTTCCAACTGTGTAATATACTTCGAAGATTGCATAGTATCTCACACAACATATGTTGCATAAAATGGTTACTATGGTAACTATGATAATTATCTTAGAGTTATGAGGTTGCATACAAAACGGCCCTGGATTTCCATCATCACTGAAGTGACTAGTTACTAGGATAATCATCTTGAAAAACTAACAAAAAGTAACACGAAATGCGGGCGTGCAAGGATAAAACATTACTCGTCCTCGCTGTGCGGACAGACGGACAGACTCTATTTTGAACACTGAGTTTGCACATCGGTTTTTACGTTCACACCTTGATGAACGCAAACAAATATTGCAGTCAATCCTTACATAAAGCATTCTTAGAGTGAAAACACATTTTTCTCTACGGTTTGTCAAGAGAGATTCAAACAGACGCTGATCGAATTATTATATTCTAATAATGCACTGTAATAGGTAGAGATATAATAAATTCAAATACAAAAATTGTTAGGGGGAAAATTATTTGTCCCTTTCTGCTCGTCAAGAGAGATCCACACGGATGCTAATGAAATTACTTTGTATTGAGTTAGTCATTACAAATACATTGTACAGTACACCAGTATCTCTAGCTAATACTATTACCCTAATGAATAATCCATAAACGTTTTGAACACTCTTGCAATTAGCCACTAGAAGCACTTGATTAGCGCACATGGTCTTATCGCCAAATACCACCCACCGGAACAGTCGGAACCGCAGGGATCGAGTAGCCAGTAACAGAACCACAAGAATGGCAAGTTAGAACTGCAGGAACGGCCAACAGACGCTGTTCTACTCAATTTACAAACAGTTGTACGGTAAACAGTACTTCTGAGCCACAGCTCCATGCTCGTACTACAACATGATGGTAAATGAAAGTAATATTAACAGCTGTAATGAAAATGTTCGTTAATTAAACCAGAAGTATTACTAATTAAATTAGGATTAATGATTAGGTTGACATTTAATTATTGAGGTTGTAATAAAGACAACGATACGGTATTGTGTTTCATGTTACTGGTAAACATATAGCAGGGAGAGACTGATATGACAGTAGTCTGTTTCATGTTACTGGTAAACATATAGCAGGGAGAGACTGATATGACGGTAGTCTGTTTCATGTTACTGGTAAACATATAGCAGGGAGAGACTGTTGATTATTCCATATATTAACACAATTAAAAATAATAACTTGAATAATGAAATCATTTAAAATTCGACCACATCATTTTGAAATCTAGATCCCTAGATTCTGAATTCTTAAAATATAATATGACCATACCAGTAATAAAAATAAATGACATGTCCACCTTAAGGAATAAATGAACTTTTAGGAAATAATCTTGCTACAGCAGCTGTGAAGAAATCGTGGAAATAAGCGTAATCCCAAACTGCTGTCATGCCGATGGAATCTTGTCATTTACATAGATATTACAGTCATTGATCAAGACAGATTTGCAATTGATTAAGTTCTTGAAGCTGGGAAGCCTAATGGTGGCTCTCCATGCTACTCTGACAGGTTGGCTATTTCAGTGGATGTGATGTCGCTAGTTTGGCACTCAAAACATGACCTGCGAAGGCTTCATTTCCGAGGATATTTATGAAATTCTATTCCAAATATAGTTGCTAGGGATACAGTATAATTGAAGGTGGAGCTTTTATGGTGGAAGTGTGTGTGTTAGTGTGTGTGTGTGCGTGCGTGTACATGTGTGCGTATGCACGTGTTTATGCACATATATGTGCATACATTATGTACACATATATATATATGTGTGAGTGCGTGAGTGTGTGCCTTAGAGAAAGTGTAAGAATACAAGTGATGACATTTCTGACTTTAAGAATCATTCAGGTCTGCAGACTATCAAATTAACTAGCGGCATTTTATAATCCAAATTTCAAATTATAATACTGCTGTTGCAAATTAAAAGATCCTTCTTCTCGGATGACATTGTTACTTTTCATGTCATCATTAATTGTCATGAGGCTAGTGCATGGTACAATAGAGATAACTTCACATATATCCCTCCAGGGTGAGCACTCCAACTATAACACGTGTCTCTTCTTTTCTCATAATATACTGTCGTGTGTGCTTTGAGTATATTATTAGGAGTGCATTATTACATTTTCCGTGTGTTACTAATATTGACCTTGCATTATTAACATTTGTCGATGTATTATTAACATGTGTCCGTGCGTTAGTAACATTGACCGTGTGTTATTAACGGGGGCAAATGTAATAACGCATGAACGTATGTTTGCTGTTTGTTTCAAACATTATTTCAAAATATTCAAAGTCTGTAAAGACAAATTCGACTGCCGGGATTCGAACTCTGGAACTCTCGCATTTCTTGCGCTCTAGTCCATTAGGCCACCTAACCGACGAATGTTCAACCTACAGTTTTATAGATGTTCAATACGGTAGGCATTTGAATGAATCGCTCATAAAATCCCTTACATATTAAGTATATTCATATTAAAATTTGTATACAACGTTTATTTGTATATGTTTGTCATGCTATAATGACAGTTAACACACGGCCCTCGGGCGTTACTGGCATTTAATGCCATTCGTATACTATAGGATATGTAGCTCATGAGCAAGAGTTTATGCACGTTTAACATAAGAAACAACACCATGAGGGAAAGAAGTAAGCTGAACATGCTGTATGGTAGTAAAGAACCACGCTGGTCTCCACACCAGTGGTGTAAGCGCAAACATAAACAGATTGATGCTACTACGAAAACGCTACCGGACGTTTGTATTTAGGCTAAGATAAATAGGAAATGGATGAGACATGCCAATAGATATGAACAATGACTACCTATTCTTAATCTGAACCTACGTCGACACGATTTCTTCAGAATCATTTCCGGTAAGGAGGATACGCTTACAATCTGCAGGAAAGTATTACAACGTAGGGTCTACTTAGCTGAAAGCAAACCCGTACAAAACACTTACATTTTCTGATCAATCGACACCGCTTTGATTGGTCATTGGGTATGTTCCGCTGTACAATCAAAGGTATTCTCCATGACATGTGTGTAGCTTAGCTACAAGGTGATGTATTTCCATGCATATTCAGTTCAATAACCAACTATTCTGTGTGTTTAGTTTTACTAGTGCACTTAGCATGAGCCGTGTGGGAATGAATAATGCATATAGATCAATTAATATGTTTATGGAATGAGAATTGATGACCGGTAAATATTGAGTTGTTTAATATTTGCCGATTTGAGGATCGCCATGATAACAGGAAGCACTTAGTTGTTGTTACACACACACACACACACACACACACACACACACACACACCGCCTAGTGCATACACATTATATTTATTATGTAGCCTACCTCACTCACTGTAGTCAACAGCCTGAGTGAAATAACATTTCTGTTCTGGTAGTGTTCTGTCATGTACAATATTATGTTTTGTTTATTAACGACTATAGGCCTATATACAGGAGTGACAGACATCTAAAAACAACGAAATGAAATGCAACACAACGTCTATGATAAGGAATATGATCATCCATAGATCTGATAAAGTAACGGAAGTCACGGTCGATATGTTCTTGAGTAAACCTTAATAACGCCACTGATACAAGTATTGAATGTTAGATTTATGATCCGCGGTAGTCATGAGCATCATGTGTGGTCTCTGGTCTCCCTGTTTCCTCCACACAGCCGCTGTGTAGGCTTATATGCCGTCTACATACTAGTTACCTGTTGATTGTGTGTGTGCGTACGTGTGTGTATTATATATACTTTATTCAGCATGACAACACATGCCTATCTTCATGTAAACCTCTCTGTCTTTTATAAACATTGTATATAATGTACCGTACCTCAAAATATAGTTCCGTACCATTTTGTGTGTGGACTGTAAGATACGGTGAATTATATTTTGCCTATACAGCTGCAAAAGAGTAGCACAACCTTACACCCGACATTGAAATATTGGAATCTCTGCAAGTCTTGAAATCCTAACTCAAATGTTTAATAATTTCCATCAAGCCTACTTTTCAGACTGTCACTTTTTCTCATCTTTTTGTTGTTGTTTTCCCTGCTGACTCAACGCTTAGAGCATGTTCATACATATATTATAACGCTATGACAATGTAAATATACTTAATTATTGCAATCTTCTTCTTCTTCATATTATTTAGCTATCAAGGTGTTTGTCATAGTGTTAAAGCATTCGTAAAATCCTTGGAACTGTCCTGTTTACCCGTTGCACGACGCTCTTGTAGGCTACAACTATTGTAATAAAACGCATTATATTGTTACGGGAGCCCAGTTACAACTATAGTAGCACAACAAGAGCGTCGTGCAACGGGCACCCAATGGTTTCCTGCGTTCTCTTTGCAAGTTGTATTATGCCCCCCCCGCACACGGAGAGGACTGTGCTGAGCACTCTGTCACTCGTGGCCGAGTGCGCAGCACAATCCTCATCGTTTGCGGACTACTACTTGTGAGAATTCGGCCACTCGT
>JAUTBV010110117.1:0-14441 GCA_032361325.1 Lepetodrilus fucensis
AATAGCAGAACGTTCCCCTATTTAATATAAAATATGATTTGTTTTATAACTATCGAGTGCTGGGGGATAAGTACATCGGTAAATATAAACTTTTGGGTGGATAAATCAAGCATACCAGTAATTAGTTTCAGATCGAAATTCATTTGTCCGATTATACAGGTCTATCAACTGTGATATTATGCCTTTAAAATTAGTTTAGAGTAATGACAATGTTTGGCAAAAGAAGAGCTACCTCTGTTAGGTATACTATTACAGTTGACGTGTGTAATGGACAAACCAATTTTGATCTGAGACTAATTACTCTTGATTTATCCACCCAAAAGTTGTTGTTTACTGATGTACTTAGTCCCCAGTACTCTGCTACGAACATTAGATGACTCGTGGAAATTCCTAAGTAAATTTTTAATAAAACCGAGGACATCATTAACTGTGTGCTGTAATTGAGAATTCTACAACTGCAGGCATCAGAGTTATTCATATTACTATTAGGGATTATATTTTAAAATATTAATACAACTGACATATTTCTGAAAACTTGAGATGCTATTGAAAAATGAAATTATAAAAAAAATACAACTAAGAATTAATGGCAAAATAAATCTGGGATGCGTTGAAATTTAAGCAAACATCAGCTGGAAATCTCTGATTACATGAATTAAAATGTGCCATATTGGTCTCCTAATAAATGAGAATATGCATCTACCATTAAAACTAATATGCTGATTTATTTACTGGCCAAAATGTACACTTAATATTGTACCAAGTATCGCTTCAGATAAATATACTGTATAAACTGTGGTATATGAATATCTATGAGCTGTCTGTACAATGGCAATGCAGTTATCATCTCTATCCCTCAGTACCAGCTGTTGCTTGCAGCTTTACTGCAATTGAATGTTGTGCATTTCCTCCTGCCCTAAACTAAACTTACAAGTGAAAGAGTCTTGAAATTGGCTCTAAACCCCAAGTAAGAAAATATATATTAAAAATATTTTAACAACTAGTCTTCTTAGTTTTTACCAATTACGTAATTAAATGTTACGTAATGAAATACAGCAATATAATTTTGCCTTAAGTACTGACCTTCAGGAATTCAACTGTAGCAGCCCCTTTAATCTTTACCCCAGGCAGAGCAACAACTGCTGCTCGTAAGCTGATGGTACATCTATAGGTTTTAATGAAAAATGTTGAGATAATGGACCCACTGATTAGTGTATGTGCCTTGTGTCGTCTCATCTGACATCACCTTGTTAACGGCAGTCTCAGGTGGCATATACTTCCTGGTCACTAATTTCAGTCCATCAAAACAAAGACATGTAACCCACGCTGCAAGCATCACTTTTCTCAATGCCAGCGGTCACAACACCAGATAGGGTATAATACAGTATTGTAGTTGTCACTAGCTGGACACTAGCCCTCACCATGTATTTAATTAATACATGAAATTGATGTCACCTTGGATATATATCCAATCATGGAATATTAATAAAAGGAGACAAATATGTATTGTGTGTGGATATATATTTCATATTCAGAATATTTCACTAATTAATTGTATATTGGTTTTGATGAAGAAAACATGTATCCAAAATGATACATCTTGAAATGAATGTGGGCAGAAACACAAAATACTGGAAATATACAAATTGTGGATAGCGACATTTAACTGATCATGTTGATGGGAGACTATCAAACTTTGATTGGAAAGTTGATTGAATTTGGATTTAGGGTTGCATTCAAGATTCTTTCACTCATATCATGGTCGGATTGCTTGCATGTACATGCCCATCTTGCCTAGCTCTACGTGACCTAACTCCCGACGCAAACGTATCATTTTCTGGGCAAATCGAGATCAAAGTGCTGCGGTCGGTACTCATAGTCCAATCAGATTCGCCTTAAGCTCTGCCAACTTTGCACTCAACAAATATTTCACGAGTCTCATCATCACCTCATATAAGTTGGTACTGTCACTGGTTCCATACACAGATGTCATATCAAAACAAGAACCTTTTTTCTTGAATGGCTACACAGGCTTTCATCTGATTAGGGCCTATCTGTTTGACCAACTTAGTTTATATATCACTCACCAACTTCTACAGCGAACTTTTCGCCATTTTGGATGTTTTGACAACGTCTACACAAGGGGAGACAATTTACTCACAATGTGTGTGTGTGTGTGTGTGTGTATGTGTGTGTAAATGGTATAAAAATCTACATATAAAAATTGAGTTTGAGCATGAAATGGTACTGTTTAAAAAAGAAACCCGCAACATCTGTAGCGCTGAATGTTGCAGTAAACCTGTGAGCACTTGCTGATACCGACAAGACCAAGGATGATAACTGCATTACCACTCTACAGTCAGTGCACCCTATCAATATCGCATCAGAAAGGTAACTTTCACGTAACAGAAGTGGTACATGTACTAAAAAGGTTTCTTAATCTCAGGGCCAGAAACATGTGTATTCATACGTAAGAAACATTCAACATTACGGTATACAGTGTTAGCAACTACAGGTCACTGTCCATGTATTTCTTTCCCTGTCATTTCCAACCAGGCATGAGAGGCTATTTACAATATTTTCCTGCATGGTGAGGTCAAAAAAACACTTACTAGTATTATGGAAAAAAGTGTAGCCTAGCCTCACATGAGAAGGCACTACATGTAAATATGTTGATTGTGGATAAAAGCTGACAATAGTTCCATTAATGTAGGCATAACATATTGTTGTCTGAAGAAAAGGCTTGACACTTGAAAATAAGCTATTGTCATTCCATTTTACTCCCCAGGACATGTTGAAGTCTCACCTATCAAACCCAGCTATTTATCGCTTACAATTTATGGGAGGACATTGATATAATTATTTAAACAAATCTTAAATTTAATTCATGTGATAAACCAAATAACTTTTCATTACAATTGCGTTCAATGTATCTTGAATGCACAAACATAAAATATGTATGGTCATAATGATTAATTTTCATTTCGATTATTGTTTTGCTGAGGTGATTTCACTGATATCATGGTTTGTCAGTTTCCTACAGGAGGAAACCTGAAACATTTGTAGTGCTAAGTGCTGCAGTGTAAACCTGCACTGACTGGTTGATACTGATGAACCAAGGATGAAAGCTGCACTGAAACATTTGTAGTGCTAAGTGCTGCAGTGTAAACCTGCACTGACTGGTTGGCACTGATGAACCAAGGATGAAAGCTGCACTGAAACATTAGTCTTATATTTAATCAATATATTGGAAAGATAGCTTCTGCAGACATTGATGGCAATGTTCAAATTCGGGACATTTGGTTCTGAAGTCTGACAATCTGTTGAAACTTGCTTACCCTGGTACATGGTTTTATTTTATTGTACTGGTATGGGTTTTTTAAACTGTGGTTTAGAGTTGCTTTTAAGATTCTTTCATTTACCATAATTATATCATGTCTTGTCAGTTTACTGAGTTTAGGGCATGAGGAAACCCGAAACATCCATAGCACAGAATGTTGCAGGTACCTGTGAACACTGGCTGGTACTGACAAAACAAGGATGATAACTATATTGCCACAGTACAAACAGTGCATCCTATCATGATCGCATTAGAAAGATAACTTTTGTGAATATTGATGTCAAGCTCCTGGGACGGGATCTGAACCTGAAACCTTTGGCTATGAAGTCCAACATGCCACCAACCATCCCACATACTCTATAAGAAACTGTGCCATAATATTAGGATGAAATGTTCATAAACAGTCCTCAATGGTCATTGCAGGTTGTCCTCCCACACTAAGCAGATCCCTGGTAGAAAACTACATGGAGAACATTTATTACAATTACAAATTGATATCAGCATCAGTGCCATGTGATATCCCACTGAGATCACACATTTTACAGCTACTGAAGCAACAGCTTGCAAACACCATAGTTATACCATGTATACCAGGGACCTACATTCGACATGTACTAGTATTTAACAATTTCATGGAATGAACAGATATTGATTTTTCATACTATTTAACAGTGGATAAATTGTTTATTTTATACTGGAAACAGATTATTTCCATTTAATTAATTAGTAATCTGGGGGTACAGTGATAGTAGAAATATCAGTGACAAATAAAATTCAGTTAAAATTCAGTTAATTTCTTCATTATGATTTGAAATTCTCTTTAAAAATAAAACTACTATGGAAGGTAAAGCATTACATTATTTAGTGGGGGTAAAAAGTAATACAATCACTGTTACCAATGTTTTGTAAATTAAAATTAAAGTGAGCATATAATTCTGGTTGTGCTAATTCAATAATTGCCTTTTTGTCAATAGGTTAACAATTATCATCCATGCTAGTACTAACTGTTCTATGATATAAGTATTATCAGTTATAATGTCAGTTGTAGACCCTAGTCTAGTCTACACAACTTGCAAGTAGGCATGTTCACTGTAAGCTTCTAGCGTTGTTATCAACTTTGTATTCTCTAAATAATTCCAATTTACCTATAAAGCAAGTAAATGCAGAACACATAACAAGTGTACTTACCTGAGCAGTATCTTGCACGAGTTCCCCACACACATCCACTGTTATTGCAGATATAACAAACAATACAGCAGCCGAAATAAACAGTAGTTGGCAGATCTTTGAGTGAACTGTACTCGGGTTTCACAATCTGTCAAACAGTGCGGCGCATGCGTAGATAATGCAATAAGCATTTCTCGTATGTCATTTCATATGGAACGGTGTCCACAACTTTGAGTCGTGTTTACATGTGGGGAAACATTCAAAGAACGTGCAGTTTTAACTGTAGATTTAACTGACAGCAGATGAAATATGTTGATGAACGGAAATAATTTCCAACCACACTGGGCAGAGTATCCAGAAGTCTAAATTAGGCAGTATAATTATTGTACATGTAAAAATGTATACCTTGGAGTATGCTATATGTATAGGTGTACGTCAAGGCTTCCACTGGTCCGTGACTTCAAATAAAAGCATGGTATACGCGGTGGAGAGCGTAAATGTAAGGCATGTATTTACTAGAGCTTCGGACGGTGGAATAAACATTCCTTACTTAACTATGATTAACAAGAAACCCGTGGTGCATCATAAATGGAACTGCCCAGGCATGACTTCCAGCCTGAACAGATGAGCAGATTATAGCCTATCATGTAGGTGTGAATGAATTCAGGTGTGTTAGGTTAATTGTCCGGTATACGTCATCGAACATTAAAAATGTCTGTGTTCAATGGTGTCCAATGGTGTTCCCTTACAAATATGATGTGTTGGTCATTGACATAGTAGGCGATGGTTGTCGTCAAAAACGTTGTTGGTATGACATTCTATATACGTACAGTGTTTTTTTGTTGTTTGTATTCTCGACAATTTAGTCTCAATTTTGTTAATTTGTTTTCTGTCATTCGTTGTCAAAGACATTGAAGTCTGGCATCATTGTACTTCTTTTTCGGAAAATGTGTTAATTGAAAACAAATATATTATTCGAGCCTTCAAAGATGATTTTGTGTAAACAAAAAAGAAAAGAAGGTTTTATAACTAAACTGCAGTCTATTTTGAACGATATATAATTATTAGCTATTGTGTCTCTTTCAGATATGTTTGAGAGTGAATACTCTAGATCTGTTTAATATTCAGTTTAGGAATATATATATATATATATATATATATATATATATATATATATATATAGAAAGCACAAACGAAGTCACAAAGACCGATAATTCAAATCAACTACATAATCTGTAAAGTGTGGAAAGAAAGAGAAACGGTTGGTCCTGCGGAGAATGGTGACAAATTGGATAATATTACATCATTTGACACGTAGAGACATCACGTGTTCTGTATAGAACCTCAAACCGGTATACTATAGACCTATACGTACAATGTATATAAACTATAGTATATTCTCCACATCAAAGCCTATTCAATTGCAGCTATACCGCTGAAGTCCATATAATGAGGTCTCTCTTAGTATAGGCTTAACAATAATAGGACAATTCAATATTGAAATTATGTCGTTTTGCGCATTAACAAGGTTGCTATTATTCCCTAGTCTGTATTGTGTTGAGCATGTAGCATATTACGCAGTTGTTGAATATCTCAAACAGTGAACATTAATTAATACGTATATGAATACTTTCTTGCATAAATAATGCACACGCATGTAGATAATTGCTCTGGTATTATATATAATGTGCATGAGTATTATTCCAAAGCTTAGCAATTGAACAATGTTAACCTATTTTATGAAATACATCTACTCCTGATGCATTGGCCTACATGAGACCTAAATTAGGCAGAAATGTTTTATTTAGTTTTTATTGTAATGTATAACAATGTTATGTGTTCAGTCCATTGAAATCAACGGCGTGTATCGTATCATGTTAAAAGAATCTTTCTTTCTCCACATTTTACCCTGCAGTATGATCCACTTGAACGTTTTATGACGACGCTGTATGTAATGATATAGATGGTGCATTTTTTTCTGAACGCTCATTGAAGAATGTCTTGAGAGTTCTGCCCATACCTATATAACCGGGGTCGAACTAAGTGTACATTTCCATATAGCCAGGAGCGCACTCTATTCTGGAAACTAGAGTGACCTCCTAAACATCTAAGGGCCAGTCATTTTAATGAAAAAACCTTAACCTTTTCAAGGTGGCGTCAAGCTGATTCTTGTAAAGAGGACCTTCATTGGTAATAGGTATGGACTAATTAGATGTGGTTGTGTGCTTATGTATGCGTTATAAACTTTGAATTATGTATATGCAATAGTAGTGAATGAATACCGAGTTTAATGTCGCTGCGGGAATCTTTCATCCATTTGCGACGATTGTCAAGATGTAATATAAATGCCTAATCATAACATATTAAAACAGTGATGAGCTAATATTGTTCATATATATTTTGCGTTTATGGAAATCTCCTATTTACAGTTTGCACATCGGATCATGTTTTTATGTCACTATCAACGCCAACAGGCTCAAGCAACCTTAGAAAACGGTTAACATGTAGGCCTATTATAGTATAGTACATATTTTTGAAGACAAATAATTGTTATTAGCAAAGAAAAAAAACCTGTCCAATAAAGCAACATTCCGATATCTTTGATGGGAATGGATATAAATCCACTAATAACCATAATTTTGTATGGCGTACGACAGTACGTGTCAACCCATTTAGGGGATGTTTTATGAGCGTTTCACTTTTAGCTAGTTACGTAAAATATTCCTTAAAGTAGACGTAAAATATTCCTTAAAGTAGTCGTTAACGAAAGTTGAATACACTCACTTTATTTCGACTAGTATACTCCAGAATGGAAAACACTGATAAGAGAACTTACTCTATGCTTTTACCTAGACCATAAGCATGTATTTTATCTATAAATACCAATAAAGTGTTATTTATTACTAGTAAATACTACTAGCTTGAATAGTCATTTTATAACTTCTCACAGATTAAGATATTCTTTTAATACGCATTATATTCTAGGTCTAGCTGACACAAGATACATAGGAATTACAGTGTATTTCTCCATTATTGAAAACAAAATGCCCATTGCAAACAGTGTGTGGTACATTATGTAGTATATCCATTCAATTCTTCATCCTGCTACAGCATACAGAAAACATTGATTGTGAATCTTCATAATCATTATTGAAACGGAATACAAAATATCCAGGCCTATTCTCGAAACTTCTTATGAACTTCTTAGCCCAAGAACATTTCGTAGTCATACTAGTACTATAAGAATTGTTAAGAACTGTTCTTAGGCTAAGAAGTTCATAAGAACGTTTTGAGAATAGGTCCCAAGGTGTTCAAACCTAGATTCAACTTGTTTAGTTTCCACAGCACAACATGACACAAGACATAGTTTCATTTGGTTACTGGTTTTATTTCAACCATTGCTAACATATAGTTTAGAAACAGACACCTAGCTACATCCATACATCGTCAAACTGGGACCAGTCAGTCTTCTTCCACTCGCGCCCACTTCACTAAAATCACAAGCGTAAGCCAGAAGAATTATACACAGAAACTGTACAGAGATCTTCATCTTATAATATCTTACTTTGTACAAGTTGCTAGAAGCAAGAGCATACACAGTCTCCAATATACACTATATACAACAGTTTTCGTCATATGCACACTTTAGCTCTGTAGTAGCATTTGTATCAAACATGTAATGTTACAGTACTCGGTGAGGTTTAGTCCAAGACTTGACTCGAGAGTTCTTACAGGGTAGAACAACCAAATAAAGAGGACTATAAAAAAAAATGTCAATAAAGAATACAATTGACAAGTGCTTTTCTTGTGTTATTATAACACAACGGTGACACAGGTGGAAAAAAATTACGTAAAATTGTGATAAAAATTAAATAGTATGAATTCTATAAATATGGTAATAGTCCCAACTGAAAATTGTGAAGATATAAGACTTCTTAGAAGCATAGCATTGCCATCCTTTGTTACCAAGCTATGTGTATTCATAAAGTATCATGAACATAATCCTGTGTATATAACCATCAACATTTTAAGATATAGTTCCAGCTTATGCAATAATTATACCACATCAGATGCATGGTTTAACCCTCTAAGCTGCAACTATATAACAATGATGGTCAAGATAGACCAATTAAATGCCATACACTGGATAATACTGTGATACTGTAACCAATATGCAGTCAGAAAAGCTACAAAATTTCATTGAAATTTCATTGTAGTTTTCTATGGAACCATATTGTAATTACTAATAAACAATCATTGTGCAGATCATACATTATACATTAGAAACAATTTGTCATTGTGAGATATCATAAATGAATGCATTTCATTCTCAATACAAAATTCTGTTATTTTGCCAAACCAAATTAGCGATTTAATTCATGTACCATTACCTATATTTCTGTTCAAAAATGCACTTAAAAATCTTCCCATAATTCCATATTTGGCACAATGGAAATGTTACAAAGTTCCCAAATAAAAGCACAAACTAAACTGCACACGAAGCTCATACTTTGTTTTCAATAACTGAAAGCTTCACAAATAAAAGATTCAACTGGACTGTTCAAAGTTATCAAAACATGTAGGGGAACAACAACTATAAAAAAAAAAATCATCCATGCAAACAAAATGGGAATGTACGATTCCCCTTTCAACTTAATTAACAAAGTTAGAAGTTCTTCCAACCTCAAAAAGAGCTCCCTTAGAAACATTGTTTGCCAGCAAAATAATTTTAATAATTAATAACATAACCATTGTACGATAGAGCATAGTTTCACTGAATACTGTAAATCATGAAATTAATGCGTCACTAATTTAATGCGACTTCTAGATTTTAGAAGTAAATGCGACACCAATAAAATGCCAACGGCCATGTCTCCATACATGTTTTCCGCCAAGTCTAACCTTCAACGCGCAGCAATTAAATGCAACAATATGGCGGTCGCATTTTTCGCATTAATATTCTGCTCGCATTAATTTCTTGATTTACAGTACAATTTAAAAAAGCATGCCACAATAATTATTAATATATCACTTTTAATAAAATTATTTTCTTAAACACCAATATAAATAAAGAATTTGTCATGACACAATGCTTTGTTGAGAAAAATTGATAAAATGGACAATTGCATTTTATATTAGGATTGAATGATGGTTCTTGACAATTCCTTGCTAACAAGCAATAGATAAGAGCCCTACATATAGTTTTCTACTGCTTAATTAATTACAGCATGTTTAATAATAGTACTTGTTCTACCACCATTAACATCCTCTTGAATGGTATTATAATAATTGCAAGCTTCAAACTATTTCCACAGATAAAACCTGTGAATATATATATATTTCAATAGCCTGCTCCACCGTACAAGGGTTTGTTACTTAATAACGTCTTTTCTTACAATGTCAAGACTGATAGCACACAATTGAGAGATAAGTATGAATACTATAGAAAGGATGAATTAAATATACATGTATCTAAAACTCAACACGTTCTGCAATAAATGAAATCAGAGAAGTAGTATCGAACCGTGAGTAAAAACCTATGGTGGGAGTGAGAACTGTAGTGAGAACTGTTCACCGATGAATAAATAGTGCGAGGTTTATGCTGCTGCCTGCAGCCAGCAAATTCTGACATTCACTCCAGCTTGTTCCCTGCCGTGCCGCACAGACCGTTGTCACGGCAACGCCGCATTCCTCGGCTCCGATTGGTCGACACAAATTATTACTAACCCCTGTCGAACCAGCGGAGCTCGAGCAACCCGCGATCCGAGCCAACTCCTACGTCTCCCGTGTCCCCACTTCCGTCACATTAATCAGAACATCTATAGCTTTGGACTTTCCATCTTTAAATAACCGATACTGGTGGTAGCAGTAAGCTTGTTCGGTGATCCCACTAGTTGCTTCTTGTTTGGTGGGATCGCAAATACGCTGGTTGGAGCCAAACATAATCGACTAGCTGCTCACTCTGGATACGAGTCAGAAAAAGGCTGCTATATTACAATTCAAATGCTTGGTCATAATAGTATAATATCTGGAAATCACGCAATTACAGACTAAAGAAACTTGACAAATGGTGTACACACATCATGGAAAACAACAAGAAAATATTACTCAATTACAAAATAAAAGTGTGAATACATTTTCCAAACTATCCCTCAATTTTAACAGTTTGCCATTTATTTTAATATTCATGTCTTTGGTTTGAATAAACAAAATAGAGAGAGCGAGAGAGAGAAAGATAAAAAGGCCATACACAATTTGAGTATGCGATAACAAGTAATCCTATTTCTTTCGTGCAAGCTTATAGCAGCAGCCTTGATCTTCGACCCTACAGATCTTGTTCTGTCCCAGCGCAGCGCCGTTCCCAGCAACCAGCGGAGTTCCCAGAGTTCCGAGCGATTCGGCGACCCAGTCACAACAACGTGGGCTGTGCACTGTGCGTCTGTGCTGCACAGGAGCTGTTGTGGAGGACAACTTCAGGACTGTACACGTGGCTGTGTCCGCCCTCAGACCCCTTCCCAGGACGCCGGGCCCCCTGTCAGGATGGCAGGAACGTGGTACCAGGTTTCAGGCTGTCAATTTCACTGATCTGCTTGTCCAAAAACAGTATCCTGCAAAGATAACAAAGAGGTCACTTAGGAGAGTCGAAGTTTTGTTTTATGCCACAGCAGGATTTCTTTTTACCCATACATGACAAATCGCCATTCAATGATCAGGCATGGCAACATACAATTGCGATTTCAGCAGAAAACAAGCCTGGGTTATGAGGGCTACAAGCCACAAGCCACGTCCAGCGAAAATAAATCGACCCTTGGACATATAAATCAGGGAATGGGTATGTTTGGACATTAAAGCGTATGTTTCAAATATGAATATATAAAATAATCAATTATTACAGGCAATCAGAATGAAAATTCTTGAGGTGCATACCTTTGTTCATGTAGTGTTGACTGTATTTCAGCCACCCGCACTAAAGAACGTGCCTTCTTGAGTTCCACTGAAACTTGACTACAATGTAAACTCCCGACATTGATAGCTTGCTCCATATACCGATTTGCCTGGAACATATAATATTAATATGATTAGTCAATAACCAAAACGTTTACATAGTAACTGTTTTCTAAATAGTATCATTAATGTCTAGGGCAGGTAATGAGTATAAAGAAAGTAATACTATTCAATAGCACTGAGAATAAAGGGAGACCATTTCTTTGCTAGATGATTGCTAAATAACAAGAGTTGTCTACAGTGAATTATTACCAACTGTATATTTGTGCTGTTTGATTTGTCTAAGCTGGCTAGCAGTTTTTTTCTGGTTCGAGAGTATGTTCATATAGTTTGCCGTGTGCAAAAAAAGCAACCAGGCGGACCTGGCTAAGTGTACTCAGTACCAATTTTTTTTTTTTGCCCAGCCCCGTCTAGCCGAGATGCGGCGGTTACCAGAACCGGAATAGGAATTTGCCGGGTAACTCTCAAATAAAACAGTCTGGCCGCAGGAAGTTCCCTATTAGCTTCCAGCATTTTTGCAAATACAATTGTTGTTTTCTAGAAATATTAATGATTTCAATGTTGAGAATGTATTCAAACTAATATATTAACACTGTGAACAGTATTTGAGGTATTCTTTGTGATGTTCTACACACACACACACACACACGCACTCTCACCTGTCTCTCCGCGTGATCAGCCTGCCAGCCCATTACGTGGTTAATGAGCTTCTCATTGTAGTAATTACTTAAGGAGGGTGTCAACGCTAAAGAGTTCTCTTTCTTTATCATGACCCCTGACAGGGCACTTGTAGAGGCAGATATGGGTGTGTTGTGTTGTATGCTGGTCGTAGTTGGAACTGGACTGGGACTGTTAAGGGAGAAACAATAGAAAACTTTGTCAACAGGATCCCTGGACAATCACATACTTTATTATGAGAACACTATTGCCTGATAGATACTGTAGACATTAAAATGAATTGCAGTGAAAAGACAGAGAAATAGTTCAATATTCAGAGATGAGAATGGGAAATTGTATTTTCAGCTGAAAACAGCTGGGATCCACGGGTCGCAGGCCCTGACCTGACCACGAGATCACGAAACGTTTTGAGTAGGATTTCATGCTCAAGCTCAGATTTTATATGGGGATTCATGAACAAAACCTTTGAGTTGAGCATGAAATGGTACTCAGAAGTTTTGTAATCTTGGGGCACTGAGATGGTACTCAGAAGTTTTGTAATCTTGGGGCACTGAGATTATGAAACTTTTCCCCGAGTAGAATCTCATACTCAACTCAGAATGGTGTTCATAAAACTTCATGATTTTGAGCATAGCACATGAATTGAGCACAAAAACGAACTCAGAAAAGTTTCGTAATCTCAGACTCGAATGCCACGGAAGATTCTCGTCACTGAATATCACAGAAGCCTGGTCTCTGTTAAAACTTAAAAATCTGTAGCTAGCTAGTTAATTTCTATCCATAAAGCAGAGCCCTATTACTCACCATGGACTGATGTCAGAAATCGGACTCTCGTGTCCTACTCCTATAACACTGCCACCGTTCTCAGGATGCGGCTGGTGCGAGGAGCACGTTGACGACGCCACGTGTTGTAGATGTGTCTGACTACTCTGCGGGTGTTTCAGCTGTTGGTGTGGGTGTGGGTGCTGGTGTGGGTGTGGGTGTGGGTGCTGGTGTGGGTGTGGGTGCTGGTGTGGGTGCTGGTGTGGGTGTGGGTGTGGGTGTGGGTGGTGCTGTGGGTGGGAGAGCTGCTGGGGACTGGAGTGTTGCTGTGGCTGATTGTTCTGCGCCCCAGCGAATGAAACTGCAAAAGAAAACAGGCTGTGATCATCATAAACAAACAAAGAGTGAATATGGAATTTAACTTTGCTGCAGGAATCTTTCACACATTTGTGGAAAACAACACACAGGATGAGTTGAAACCTGAGTCAAGAAGTCATTCACTTACTTGCTTTTGCTGTCTGATGTGTTTGTGAACTACAGCTTATGTTAAAATTATGCCATGATTATCGTGACAATTCTTCAAATAGGAAGTTTTCTACACAACGTTGAATGGGTCAATTAATAGGAACCACTGCAAAGACTTCTCGATGAAAATATTCAGACCGTCATTATAATCAGATTGCTGTAATAATATTACTCTTTCATTGGAACGTGCACAACTTCCAATTGTTTCCTGAGCTCTCCAGCTAATACGATATCATGATTCAAACGGTTAACTTACAATTTTGTTGTGTCCGAGCTATATGCATGTTGAGTGCCTGTTGTAACTTTTGAAGTGTCTGCAAGGCAGCTGTAACAGAGAGATGTGCTAGCAATGTAGAAACATCACACAGTGGCCACTCAAGGCCAACACCACATTATCATTACCAGAAATAGAAACTAACTTTAATACTTACTAGTGATACAAATAACAAATGTTATGAACTCCTACTAGCATTGGGAGAAATGGCCCGGGCTAGTGCTAATTTTGATCTCTGCATTACGGTATCTTGTCCAATATTTGAGACTCAATTTCATATACATGATATAACAATGGGTGCATTAATAATGCCAAGTAAATAGTAGTTGACATTAAAAATGACTATGCTCTCCAGACTACAAATAAATTCCCTTTCCCTTATTGAGACCGAAAGCATGTGATAATTTCCCTTGCCAAATACAAAGGTACGTATCCCCGAAGATACGCCTGCTCGGAAGGTAAGGAAAACTTGTCCACGTGTTAAGTATGCAATTAGACAACATAGTCGATCCATAATATTCCTGTTGACATTTCTTCCATACACTTGTTTCACGATATTATGTATACACTAATACAAACAAAGTTATCTCCTGCATGCTTGCTTGTCCAATAGTTAAAGGCATAATATCACAGATAGTTATGGTTGTTTTGGACTAGTTCTTAGCTATAACTGCAAAGTACATTCACTTG
>JAUTBV010110128.1:0-14437 GCA_032361325.1 Lepetodrilus fucensis
CATTTTGTTAGATATATTGATAATTTTTGCATAATTGTAAAGGGGAATGAATGAAGAAATTGATTATAACAATAACTAAAAATTTTCTTTTTGGTACAAGTGACTGAATTTGCTGTGCTGGGTCACATATGTGGTTTGTATCCAAGCATGCATTTTCCATTGTGACAGCAAACAATAGCTATAGTACAGCACATAAACTACACAACAAGGGTTATTAAAATAAATAGGGTACCTATATATGTAGCCTAGAACATGTATAGGCCTATTGTTACTTTTGTACGTGAATTGAAAAATTAACCGTTACAAAATAAATCAGATTACCAATCCTCACTCATTTTCTTTTGAATAAAATATGCTTTTAACCAAAGGTAGGGGCCTAAAGGTTGATTACTTTTTACTGTCTCTCAGATATAATACCAGAGACCTATATAATACCTATCGCAGCCAGGTTACGCCTCCAGCGAGCGCGATCTAGGTAAAAAAATAAATCACCTAAAATCACCCAAGCGTAAGAACCCATAGGAGTGTATAAGTAATAATCGGTACCCAATTATCTATATCACTATCACCTGTTATATAGTATTCAGTGACGGATCTGGGCCTATTTGCAGGAGGATCTCAATATGTTACACTAGTATACATGTATAGGTCTATTTGTGAAAGAAATATCCTAGCTTCATGTACTATGTTAATGCATCTATCAAATTAGTATGCGATGGTCTGTGCTATTATTATAAACAATAGTTATCTATACTGGTTCCGACGCAGGTACACCCTCGGAACATTGTAGGCCTACAATAATAGTATAGGCATGTATACGCATGGTACGTATACAGAACAACATTTATACAGAATTTAGCGCGCATTATATAAATAAAACATACACTGTTATCTAGTCTGGTCTGGAGAACCTGAACACTCCGGCCATCATAACCTCCATCAAATACCTTGGGATATATTGCTATCTGAAAGCTCGTGTTTGAGATGAGT
This sequence comes from Lepetodrilus fucensis, assembly GCA_032361325.1. Taxonomy (NCBI): domain Eukaryota; kingdom Metazoa; phylum Mollusca; class Gastropoda; order Lepetellida; family Lepetodrilidae; genus Lepetodrilus; species Lepetodrilus fucensis. The sequence continues at coordinate 991 of JAUTBV010110128.1, forward strand.
GGCGTTAATTAATGTAGGCCCTATCAACTAATCAGCTGATTTGCGTATAGATATAATCCAATAATTTAAATGTAAACAATTAGAAATTGGGAAAATAATATACTAGTATGTGGTTTTTTTTATAAAAAAATAATTAATTGTACATGTAGATCATACGTATTTTTAGCGGTATGAAAGTTGAGTGAAAGGACGAAGTTAGCTCCCCTGTGTAAGTACAGCGCGAGTATGAAAATAGAAATGGCGTTCGAAACGAGATGGGAAGTAGAAGTTCTAATAGTCCTATTTGAACGAGTGCGCATAAAGCTACACTAAAAACACTGTCTATAGATGGCAAATCCATTACGGTAAATAAATATGTTGAATACGAACACTGTCAGTCTTACTATCGTTGTTTAATATTGTTATTGCCCAAGTATCAACACTTTTAAAACTTTACTAAAAACTGAACGGCATGGAGATGACGGCCCCTATTTGACCAATTTGTTTGACTCAGCAGGGATAGGGCGGGGGTTACGGTTAGCAGAGACATATAGATTTGCATCTAGCAATTACATAATCATTGTTTTTGTGGTGATATTCTGTTTCAAGGAAATATCCAAGGCAGTTCCATTTGTCAACAGCTGGTCTTATTTGGGTCAAATATCAATCGAAGGATGATAATGTCGCAATCACATGAATACTGGATATCCTCCGGTGGCTGGTTCTGGACTCATAATCATAGATTGTATTCATCTTGAATGGCAATACATAAAACAAAATCTAAAGTTATAGTTCTTATATTATAATTGCCCATTTATCCCTAGGCCATGTTTATGTCCTCTGGAATCGTATGCTACGATAAAAATCTACGCTATATGCACCCACAGAGGCCATATTGGCTGTATAGCGATGGTACGCGCAGCCCGACGTAATTTGACAACTCGGGTTTCTCACCTTCTTTTAACTGCTAAATAAATATCTCATAATATGATCTCTTGACATCTCGTTCCAGACTACTTTTGTTTGGAGATTGACTCAACAGATGCACGTGCAAAATACCTCTGTAATAGCTCCATTCCCATATTTCTTTCAGGCCTTATGTCGACCGACTTCCCTCGGATCTGGATCATTCACAGACCGTGGTGTCGTCTGGCCTGGCACCGATATTTCCGTTCTACACGGCGCAGCAGCTGAATGCTGTGGTGCAGTTCCAGTCGGATGAGCTCCAGCAGCCGGTGGACTCGCAAATACTGCTCAACAGATGTATCGACTTTGTCCTGGATAACCCCGACGCCATGGAGTCTGCCCTCGTACACCATCCTTTTCAGTCCAGCGTCATCGATATCCTCTCTGATGATGGTCAGTAGACTATTGTTGGACCTCGGAGCCAAAGGTTCCAGGTTCAAATCCTGCCCCTGAGCATCAACGTTCACGAAAGTTATCTTTCCGGCATAATATTAATAGAATGCACTGTCTGTAGCGTGGCAATATACAGTATCAACCTTAGTCGTGTCAGTACCAGCCAGTGCTCGCAGGTTTACTGCTTTCAGCGTTATGGATGTTGTGGGTTTCCTCCTGTCCTAAACACACATTTAAAAAAAAACTTAGACTACTGGGTATTGTTTCATGAAGCTCTCTTATCCACAATGAAACCATAGCTCTCTCGAAAGTGAACAATTCCTATGTATAAGAGAGCACAACAAGAGCACTATAGTCTGAGACTCTCATAAGTGCCTGATTGGCATGTAGAAACGAGTGCTACGAGAGTGCTTATATAGTCTCGTTGTAGATAAGAGAGCTTTGTGAAACCATACCCATGACTGCCAGTTTTCTATGTTGTCAATATATCTGTACCATTTCATGCAAGAATATAATAACAAAAAAATAATCAATTTTAATGTTTAAGTAGAACCAGACAATATTTCTACTCATGAATGTGTTCTATTAAAATTTTAGAAGCGTACTGTACTAAACAGCTGTTAGATATTATTGACGTTATAATTGAAAATTACTACATTTTTAAACAGATGTACATGTATATAATTTAGATATATGGTCTACTGTTTTCTTAGATTTAATATTTAATTCATTTCATTTGGGTATTTTAGATGACTCTATGCTGCTTTATGCAGCTAATCAACTTGATCCGGATGTCATCATTGAATCAACTTCACATCTGCCATCATCAAATTCCTCCAGATCTTGTGAACCCAAGAAAGGTCACAACAACCTCGCAGCTTACAAGGACGACCTGCCAATCATTATATTACCGAAAATACGAAGCAATCACTCACATGACAAAGCGGCAGAGCATGCAAGTCCTGGACTGAGTGGCGCTAGTTGTCAAGGAATCCAGAACGTCTGTCCCAAGGTCTCGAGTACCAATGTTGAGCTCTGTAACCAGCATCTCATTTCACTGGCCACGTCCGACTTCAGCATACGAGGTTACGAGAACTGTGAGGATGCTGGATTTTCATATCCCAGTCAAGACACCATCAGTGTTCCTAGAACTAAGCAGAATGATCATGTTAACACATTTATCAACTTTGGTGATGCCACTACCAGTAATGATAATATTCCTGTTCTTCCAAGTAATGATGACACAGAAATTGCAGGCAGTTCTAGATCAATACAAGACTATGCAAGTCTAAATGAAGTGTTTTCACCTACACAGGCCCAGATAAATGTTTTACATGATCAGATTTCATTAGTGAAGCATTTGAACAAAAGTCGTTTGGAAAAAAGTCATTTGGATTCTGAAACACATGTGGACAGACATGTAGACACACTGCCAGGTTTATTTTCTCCCAAGCCTGAACCAAAAGAGACAGTTATACAGGTTGACTCGAAAAGGTCTGCACCAGTGGAACAGAATACTTTCAGTTTTAGGCAATACGTTCACAATCAGAAGATGCAACAGTCTCCTCGAGGAATTGCTGCTGATGCTGCTCAGCCATCTAATGCTAAGATGGTGAACACAAAGGTTATCCTTAGACCTAGCAAACTGTCAGCAGTTTGTACAGTCACCACTAACAAAGAACCAACAGGTGTTTATTTAGTTATCACTTTTGCTGTCTTTGAATATGTTTTGTCTCAGATACCGGTATATTAAGTTATATTTTTATATCTTCTTCAGTAGAACACATTCTGTTGAACTGTAATAATCAAGATTTTGATGTCATTTTCTACTCTGCCAGATTCTGTATCATATACCATATGCATTGTATACAACTTCTTTATATGTTAGTTACTGATCATACAATTAATTGATTCGTGGCAGCTTTTAGTAGTAGGATAACATGTAATAGGATACATCTATGATATATCACTGTTTAATCTAGAATGTATTTGGCAAAGATTTAAGCAGTGGCTGGCCACACATGCTGTTATGTAACTATGTGTGCTACTACTCGGTCTACAACTAGTTATATGATGTAACTTTAAGCAGGTGGATCTGCAGGTGCCAAAGTTGCTGATGTCACAACAGTTCCAGAAATAAACCCCACCGTCCAGAATGTAAACAATACCAGTGCTACACCAGGGAATATCGTCCAACCTCCATCAGATGTTAGGTCAGTTTGTGCTTAATATTTATAACTATTGTATATATGTCTTTTATTTGTATTGTGATGGGGCGGGTAGCACAATGGTAGAGCATTTGGACTTTGGAACCCTGGGTTCAAATTCCATCCGGTACCCTGGCATTAATGTTCACGAAAGTTACTTTTCTGATGCGATATTGATAGGATGAGCTGTTTGTACCATGGCCATGCAGATATCATCCTTGTCGGTATCAGCCAGTACTTGCAGGTTTACTGCAATATTAAGTACTACAAATATTGCTGGTTTCCTCTTGCCCTCAACTGAGAAGCAACGATATAAGAAGTGATACAAGTGAAAGAATCTTGAGACTGGATCTAAACCACAATTTAAAATTATAGGTACATGTAATATGATCCGAGTTGTGATCAGCACTGTTGCTAGAAGATGACGGAGAGCAGACAGAGATTTTGTATTACTAGCTTCATTATGGTTTCCTTCAGATCTGAACCTGCACAACCTCCCACTGCTCCTGCTCCACCTATACCAGCAGCACCAAAGTCTGTCCAGGAACAGATAGAAGACATGAAGCTGGAAGTGGTAGGAGACATCTTGTAATTTAAGACTAATATTACTGTAATTAATTGAATTTCAGCACTACGAATGTTGTGGTTGTCCTCCTGCCCTAAACTGACAGGCCATGATATAAGTGAAAGAATCTTGAAAGTGGCTCTAAACCTCAATTCAATTTTTTATATTTTTAAAGATTAATTTGGTTTTGTGTTGTTTCCAGCTGCAGCTGTTTCCCAGAGTTGACCTGCAGTTCCTCGACAGTCAGCTGCGCATCTACTTTGGACCGTACGCGGTCAACAACGTCTGCAGTGATCTGCTTGAGCGACCAGACTACCCCAGGTCACGTGAGACGGAAGTCCAGGAAAAGAGGGTAGATGATTCTTCTCAGTATTCATAGATGTGCCATCTTTAGCAGTCTTTGTTCAGAACAGGGCTCTAGACTAAGATATGCCCAATGTACATGGGTAAGCTAAATTGCACTACGGGCAACCTATTTTTTAAGATATATCACCTTTGGTGCCATTGGAGCTTGCCCTGACTAGCCCTGTAGGTAAGTAACTCAAAATGTTAGTCTGGAGCCCTGCGAGAAGCTGTTGAACTCCATCTTGACTCATTCATTCAGACACTTTCAGAGACCAACAAATATAGTAGTACTAGTAGCATTTATCTTCTGGTAGAGATTTTTAGTATTTTCTCAACAACAATCGGCACTAAGATATAAATCCATGCCAAGCACACTTCAGTCTTTTTCACAAGCAATCGCAATCAGAAAATTCAGATACCCACAATTTGCAAATAGTAATATGATTCTGGAGATCTACAAAACTTGGTCGACATCTTTGCAGGGGCGGATCATTCACTCGTGCCAAAACTTCATTCTGACCTTAAAGCAAGAAGGTGTTGTGAAATGCATTCCTAATAAATGCCTATGTATTTTACAAAAGACAAATGAAATATTCTGTTGTAGCAGCCTGAAAAAGATTGCGTGGACTACTACAAAGATTATGGAAAAGTTGTTCTAAACATGTTGGACAGGGAATCATGCCTCAGATATCTTCAAGGAGAATTTCAAAGAGTGAGTACACCAACTTGCAGGCATTTTTCTGTGGATCTGCAGAAATCCTCGGATTTTTGTTTGTTCAGGGTTTGATTTATTTGCACTAGAAGTCGTTTGGGGGCTTCACTTGGGGCTCCACTTGGGGCTCCACTTGGGGCTTACTTTCTGCTGAAATCAACAAATCACTCACTGATACTAATCTTGTTTTCCACAGATCTCGGTTGCTGACATACGAACAGTTTTGAATACTTATGATGGTCATTATGCTCCTACCTACAAAGTCCTCAATGAAGCCATGCAGAAAGCCTATGCTGGACATAAAGGTGACTGAGTATACTATTTCCATGTATTATTAAATAAATGATAACTAATCCATCACGTATCTGGACTCTCATGTTAATGCTGATTTTTTAATGTTCACAATCACCACAAATTTGGCGTGATTGCTTTCCTGAATATATTAATGTGTGTATGGTTGTGCCTTGTTCTGTTCTGTATTCTGTTCTGTGTGTTCAGCTGGTGTTCTGACTTCCGACTCCAGTGTTCTGCCTTCTGTGACACAAATTACCATCAGTTTCATAGATGTCAAACGTAGTAAGTAGAGAAACTATTCTTGTCTCATGACTAACCAGATCAATTCTTTCAATAATATCTCTACTGGACTCCATCATATGCCTTTTCAGTAAAGTAATGGTATGCGGAAATGCAGGGTTTGAACTCTCCATATAGACCCGACATAAACTTTTAATCTTGGCTGTCTGATAAGGCAAAAATCTTGATCACTTCACCTGTCCGAAATATCGATATATATCATTAACGACTAAACTCAGCCAGAAAATCGGTTTGTCACATCGGCCAGGCTTGTAACAGTATTTCCTTGTCCGAATCCACCTTTCGGTTGTTCCTGGCAATTGTACAGCCGTTATATGTCGAGCCCTGCCGACATCAATGTCCGCAGACGTTGCCTTTTGCCTGAAAATGTTTCTTTGTATGGTATACAATTCCCTCTCCCTTGTAGCTGGCGCAGCCCGCCAGATCAGATCTAAGCTGCTGAAGAACAGACGCAGTGCTCACTCTGGTGCAAGGTTACAGGGCATCCTCAAACAAGAATACGACTTTGTTAAGAGGCGAATACAAGAAGAAAATGAGGTTAGTTCCAGATTCTGAACTGTGGTTGCTAATAGGAGACACAGTGCACTGTCTGTATGTAATAAATGTTAATGTTCTTTATCAAAGGGGCAGTATTTATTGCTAATTATATGCCAAAGAGGCGGTATTTGGAGCTAATTAACCTTCTTTTCACCAGAGGCAACTGTGGAAGCCCAATAGAGCAGCCACTAATCCTGTAGGTCAGAAAGTTATTTTTACAATGTTTTTGTAACATTAGTTTGGTTAATTGTAAGTAACCCAAAGAACAGATGAAATAATTATTTTCAGAGCTAGATTGTTAACTGGTGCCAAAACTACATAAGGAATTCAGAAAGCAATTGGGTGTTGCCAAAATTTGGAAGAAAAGTGGTCATTTCATTACCTGCTTACAGTATGTGGTTGATACTGGCTGGTCATGCTATGGCTTGTCATTACTGACAATACAGGGCTCTGGACTAACATATGGCCGACGTACAGGAGCAAGTTAAATTGCACTGCGGGCAACCCACTTTTTAACATTATGCACTTTTGATGCTTTTGCTACTTGCCCTGACTTGTTCTGCAGGCAATTAACTCAGAATGTTAGTCTAGAACCCTGCAATATGATATAGTGGGCTCTGGTCTGCTGGTACAACACTGTCTGTATCATTACAGAAAGACGACTACAAGATGGCCTGGCAGATGAACGAGGCGCAGTACGAAGAGGACGGTCAGACCATTGAGTGCGGCTGCTGTTTCTGCGAGTCGTCCTTCGAGAACATGGTGCAGTGTACAGAGGGACATCTCTTCTGCTGCCAGTGTCTGCTCAATTACGCCAAGGAAGCCATCTTTGGATCGGGGAAGGTCAGCATGTGTCTCAGTATCTGGAAATTTAAAAAAATAATTGATAGTGTCACGTGACATACAACTATATAAAAGACCCCATTTGGACTGGATCAACTGAAAATAACTAAGTGTCCAGTTGACCCCAGCCATGTTTAAAGCTCGTATTGAAACAGTATTGGAATCTTGTGGCCTGATCTGCTGACAATGTCGCTGATGACTAATACTGTTGTGTTTCAGCTCAGTCTAGTGTGTATGACTACAGGCTGCGGTGCTACATACCCTCAAAGTAAGTACACCTGTATGTCTATGGAATACAATACAGCAACAACAAATAGTGTGTTGTTGCATGAATGAAATCACTGTTAGACAGCCTATGATATTATGAATATGCGTGTACTACCTATTGATCTGACTTTCAGGTGAAATGATCAGAGCGGTGCCCAGTGCAATACTCAGTCAATATGATGACAGAGTCCAAGAGGAGAATCTGAACCTAGCAGACTTGTCAGATCTTGTGAGGTGAGACTCTACCATTAATACTTCATAGTACAGTCTACACTTGTCGAGTTAATGAAACCTTCTTGAGTATCATTGTAAAACCTTTTTGAGTACAATTTCATGCTTTTCAAAGTGTTTTTCTTTCACAAATCCTCATATATAAAATTTGAGCTTGGGCAGTTACTCAGCTTCATGATCTCGGGGTCAGATCTGTGTTGAGGCTATTTTCTATGTGGTGTCCGTCTGCTCCAGATGTCCACACTGTAACTACGCCGCCATCATGGACAACACGTCAGGCAAGGTGTTCCAGTGTCAGGACAAGGAATGTATGAAAGTATGTAGATTTGTATAGCTAATTAAATAACATTGCTTTCAAGAAATCTAAATTTTCATATGGAACAGAACTACAGTATAAAAATGTATGGATGTTGAATGCAATTCAATTTTGTAAATGGGTGAAAGAATCTTGAAAGTGGTACTAAACCCAAATTAAAAAATATATATAAGTTTTGTAAATGGGCCGATGGAAATGGCACTTGAAGCCAGTAGTTGGGGTGGCCAAAATGAAAGAAGCTGTTGGAGCTCCCCAGACTAAATAAATATGGTTTTGCCAAAGTTTATTTGAAAATATGTTAAGTGTACACCGATAGCAGTGCACTGAAATGTCTTGATGCAATGATTCACTACTATTTGTTGTTACCCTAATTGTTCCTACCACTAGCTTGTAGTATGTATAGGGAGTACAAGTAATATCCGGTGACATAATGGTAACAAATCTAAATCCGCAAAAAAAATCCAGTCAAGTCACAAACAATCCACTGTCACGTCACAAACAAACGTCGTGATCCAGACGTATTTCACCTGTCACCGGAAATAACATTAGACTAGACTTGCACTTGCTATTGCATTATACTAGGTTACTTCCATCCATGGCATTACTATTCCAATGTTTGCTGTGTTGTGACAGGAAACCTGCAGACTCTGTAAAGAAGACTGGGCAGAACACATTGGTCTTCCATGTGATAAAGTTGAGAAGAAGGATGAGACCAAACTAAGAAGAGAATAGTAAGTTGTTTCTATATGAACAGTCTCTAAATATTTATTATTTGTTTGTTTTGTGGCACCAGACCTATAGTTTGGCATGGAATGCATGACACCCCTATTTCGTAGATTATCTCGGTAAATACTTCATGGAATGGTAAAAAGAAATCCATTTTCTTATTTCATTTTACCTAACCAAAATTAAAAAATTAAGAATATTGCACGAGTAATAAAAAAATCTGTTTATATAACGATCACCAAATATTTTATGCAGATGGGCGACGTTCGAAAGAATGAACAGGCAAATAGGCTGAATTTGCACATGCGGGTAGGTGAAGAAGAGTGCAAATCGAGCCTTTTTACCCGTTCGTTCTTTTTAACTTTGTCCCTCTGGATAAAATAATATTTGATGATCATTATATAAACAGATTTTTTATTACTGGTGCAATATTTTTTAATTTTTAATTTTGGTTAGGTAAAATGAAATAAGAAAATGGAGTTTTTTTGTTTTTCATTCCATGAAGTATTTACCGAGATAATCTACGAAATAGGAGTGTCAATGCATTTGATGCCATACTACAGAGAGGTCGTTCTGTGATGGTCAGTAAAACCTAAAGTCATTCCAAGTAAGACCCGAACTGGGTCAGTAAGACATCAAGTATTCCATGTAAGACCTGAGATGGACTGATTCAATCGCCGTGTACAGTTGTAGAACACATGTTGAGGTCTTGACTGTGGAAGTGCTGTTTGAAAACCTACAAGTCGAAAACTCTACAATACTACAACACATGCCTCTAAAATACTACAATAGTGTTCTAGTCATGGCTTAAAAGTAGTTCCGACCGTGGTTTAACTGAAAAACTGTCAGTTAAACCACGGCAGTAAGTTAACCACACAAAAGTAACACAAGGGTGGTTTAAAGAATCAATTAAAAATTGCATAAACTATATTTTTAAATGATACGTAGTATGTATAAAATACACATTCTAAAAAAAAAAAATACAAATATACACAACTATATAAATACACTATTTAGTACACAGTACATCCCGGCGTTTGATTAAAATAGTTTGGCAGGCTTTGGCGATATGGAAGGCAAGATCCGGATTGGAGAGTATTGATGATGTGTGAAGAAGAACAAAGAACTTATCACAAATCTTACCTTGTTCCCAACTACAACTATTTCTGGAGAACTTTGAGAGTATTTCTTCACTTCCCGTAACCACGAGTCTAGATTTTCAAATGACGCCACATTTGTTACGTCAAATGACAGGAATATGGCGTCTGATCCACCATAAAGTTCATTTCGTACGTCGATGTACTCGGAACTCCCCGATAGGTCCCACAAGTGAACACGCACTAGAAAACATAGGTTTGGGAGAGAAATCATCAATTTCATAGAGTACGGACAAAAATGCATTCTCGCACCCCATGGACAACCTTAATAATAGACCTAGGCATACTTAATTACACACACACACACACACACACACACACACACACACACACACACACACACATTATGCATTCATAAGTATAGCTTCAATGCTCACATATATACAGATAGGCCTACGTATATACATATGCAAAGTACAGGCATTGTGATTAATTAATATTTAATAGATATAATAGGCCTATACGATTCAGTATTTACGTGACAGGGTATTGTATGGCATGCCCTTGTTTTGTGAAAAATACTTTACATGGATCGTGGTTTACTAAATTTAGTGTCACATACTTACAGTCTATGCCTTGTATTTCGTGAATTTTGAACCCATAATCCACACCTACTGTCGGTTGATAGCCAGTGTTGAACTGAGAAAATTAAATAAGTCAGTTAAATACTTGAGAATATACCGTGTATTATGTATACATGTATTTTGTGTACCAGTCCATCGAAATCGGCAAAAGGAATAATGTAATAATACTATGCTATATATGATATATACTATATTATATATACTACTACTACTTTCAAGAATATAACCCAAGATTTTATTATGAAAGTTTGAAAACGTAGTAGCCTAGCTTATTCAGTTGGTAATATGTTGGTACAATACATTGTTTGATGGTCCTTATACAAAATGGACTAATTTTATAAATTTAGATTGTATGCCTACACTATTATGGTTAATTATCTTTCCATTAGGTGATTACCAGTAGCTGTGCTAGCCTAGGTAGGGGCCTACCTTTCTTCCCAACTTCCAAAGTTTTCACTCTCATATATCGTAGTAATTAAGCTATTCATTATTGTAATGAGTCGGTAAATCATATACTAGTATAATGGTCCATTCGTTACCCAACTTCATTCAGTAGTATACTATATTATCGTACCTTGCTTTCACAAAAGTGCTTTATCAAACATGTTTTTCCGCTCGCTGTATTTCCAACACCCACTACCTGAAACACACATAAAATATCTACAATTGCTGCGGTCACAATAGACAAAATGAACATTCTGACTACTAGTCTATGTAATTTATCACTATATTACGGAACTCAGACACAGCAAGCAATGATATTTTACGAAAAATTATACTGTTTATTTTCGATTTCAGTTTCTTAAACAATGGAACACTGGGCTGATAGCTTGGTAATCTCGTCAAGAAACAGTTAGATTTATGTTGTGAAAATGTAAGCGGTTACCATTTTCTTCTGCTGAAACCTCGACAGCCCGGTGTTCCATTGTAAAGAAGCTGATATATATATATATATATATCGAAAATAAACAATAGCATTTTTCGTAAAGAAACGAGCATTTTTCCTAAAGAATAATTTCTCGCTGTGTTGGAGTTACCTAACAGTGTTTATGAACCCGTAGGGCCTATACTAATATCAGGGCCGTAGCTAGCAGGGGGGCAAGGAGGGCATTTGCCCCCCCTGGAATTTTGGGAAAAAATATTTTCATATGTGGTTTTATATTGCATGCATACTAATAATATACCATACATACAGTATTATAATTTTCCTTATTTATTTAGGCAAACCAATTGTTACCAATAGGATATACACCTCTGGAATAATTCTTACAATCGCTCAAAGTTGATGTGACCAGGCTCTGGTATTTGCATATTTGGTTGCGATCGTGTCTTCCTACTATTTTGGTTGATTGCAAGTCACCATTTTACAGAATAGAGTATGTACACGTAGAATAGAATACAATATTTGTCAGTGATGTTGCAGCAGTTAGTCTGTTTCTGTTACACTATATATACTTCACTGAAATATGAACGATTTGACGGTCCTGGTGATAGTCAGAGTAGGTGATAGTCAGAGTAGGTATTTTCAGGTTGGTTTTATTATAGCATATTCAATTCTAAGCAAACATGATGTACAAGAAAGATTCCCGGGAATATACTCCAAGACTCGGGCTGTTAATTTGCGACCTCGGTCACTTATATGTGCTATTTGATCTCAGTCTAATCTATATGGTACATCATCAGCTACACACCAAGTATACTGTACTCAACAGTGTTTATTTCATAATAAAAGATATATCAAAATATCAAGTACCAACCGTTAGAAAAAAATATAGGCCTCTATAGTCTATATCCAATGATACAAATGTCATACAAACTAATGAGAGAGTCAATAATTATCTGGTGCACGCTAATTTATATATGCAGTATGAAACCTTGGCTTATAAATTTAGAACCATATCCAAATTTCGAATTAGATTTAGAAGTTGTACTAACGAAAACAAAACTTACAAAATGACTGTTTACCCAAATATCGGAACGAACAGCATATTAGAAAAATAGGACAGCATATTAGAAATGTAGGCGCCTACTACATGTACTTATATGTTTACCCAAATAGTGCTGAATATTGCATCTCTGACCACCCACATTTGCAAAAGAAATCCCTGAGCATTTGAGACAAAAAAAGGTTAGCTACGGCCCTGCATTTATTAAGCAATATAAAACCTTTACTTATAAAACCATATACACATTTAAACAAAACTGACAAAATAACTATTTACCCAAATATAGGAATGGAAAACAAATCCACATATTAATTATTTGATATTTGAAATAACTATAGGCCCTATGCCTACTTACGTTTACCCAAACGGTGCAGGATATTGCATCTGTAAGCACTTAATATTAAAAAAAAGTCCCATAATACATTTTGTTCTGTAGACCAGGAAATCGTATTTCATTATGCGTATGTGACATTTCTTCCCGAGAGTGTGCCTTCCATTATCACTGTCGATACCCCGACAGTAATTCCAGATGGAGGAAGGTGGACTACTTAGTGTCTTCTTAGGTCTCTCGTTTCACAGGAAATGCATTTGTATCGGATGTGATTGATAACGGTAAAATATGCAATCGTCAACCGTAACAGGTGGCAATATAGACGTGCGACAACGGTAACTGATGAATATAAGCAGAGTGCCAGAGTGCTTTCAACTGAAAATAATGAACAACATAATTAACAACATAAGTACATTATGTAAGGAATATACTCCGAAGAGGCGCCAATATGTTAGCACGGCCTCGGACTAAACTTCGTGCTAACATATTGGCGCTTCCTCGGAGTATATTCCTTAAGTACACTGGACACATTTTTCCAACATTTTTCCAACATTTTTCCAACATTTTTCCAACATTTTTCCAACATTTCCCCAACATTTTCCCAACATCTGATTTTAGACGCTGTGTACACTACAGCAACATTTTCCCAACATTTTTCCAACATTTTTCCGACATTTTTCCAACATTTTCCCGACATTTTTCCAACAAGTGGCATGAAATGCATTGCCACCCCTATTTCGTAGATTAT
>JAUTBV010110149.1:0-14435 GCA_032361325.1 Lepetodrilus fucensis
AAACACACACAAACACCACTCTCTCTCTCTCTCTCTCACTCACACACACACACACACACACACACACATACAGACGTACGCCATAGGTAAGTCTGCAGAAATGAGAACTCGACACATGTGGTAGGCCGGCTGGAGAGAGATCGTTCAGTTGATAACTGGGTCATATAATTCTTCACCAGTCTGGCTTCTGGAAACACCGGTAGTAATATGTATTTAGATCATCATGTACCTACAGCAAACGGCTCTGCAAAACGAGAGCGCCCTTCGGGTTCCCCAGCGCTTTTACTGTACAGTAAAAGCATTGGAATCACTGAGCACCCGGATGCAAAGTAACATGCATCCCACAGCACGGGTCGTGACGGACCATGATGATGTGTCCTGTCGACAACCTGTCCAGTTTTTAAACATAAAGTAGTGACATTCATAATTGTGTATTCGGTTAGATCAACGCTAGCTCTAGTCGACGAAATGCTAAAACGGCTCTACCCATCACAGTCGGTTCCATTGGAGGGGACGGTGGAGGTGGAAGTGGAGAAGAGGTGGTGGAGATGGAAGTGGAGAACAGGTGGATGAGGTGGTGGATGTGGATGTGAAGAAGAGGTGGATGAGGTGGAGGTAGAAGTGGAGAAGAGGTGGATGAGATAGTGGAGGTGGAAGTGGAGAAAAGGTGGATGAGGTGGGGGTGCTGTTATGGAGTCAATGGGCATGAGATACTATAGAAGAATAAGCATGAAATCTACTCAGCTACAAGAGATGTAGTCATGCATGTATTCAGAGTTTAATGTTTTTGAAACGTACATGCAATATCGGATTAACTACACCAAACCACAAGTAGCATGATTAGGTGGAGGGTACGAATTCCAGGATTCCGTCGGTAGAAGATCACAATTAAGGCCAATAGTTGGTACGGCAGTGCAATTATTGGCGTTTAAAGGAAGTATTCTCAAGATGTGGGCTACTTCCTACCAGATATACGTACGATATGCTTCATAACGATGGACTTCTTCACGAATTCAGATACTTCTTCACGAATGGAGATGCTTCACGAATGGAGAAATAATTATATTATGAAACCACAATGATGCAATATGAGTAATGGAAACTGACAATCATGAATGCTCCAGATTATATTGTGAATAGTTAATGCATGCGAACTATAACACTGACGAATTAATAAACAATTTGTCCGCTTTCTCGATTAGGTGAAGACGAAATTTCTTAATTTGGTATGACTGCTATTTACATAAATCTCTAAATTACGAATTTCTTCAAATAAATAAGACCCAAAGATTAGCATTAGGTGACGGATATATAAACTGAAAACTATACTTTTCTTGGCGCATTTAATACTTTAAACTTTCATTTATAACTGGTTTTGTTTTATAAAATATATTGATGCCTGTAAATAAACCATCATTTCACATTCATAGTGGATTTAAAAATAATAAAATTAAAATAAATGTATTTCCATGAACCATCAAGGGCCTATTCTCGAAAAGTTATTACTAATTTCTTAAGCTAAGAAGTTCATAATACTAATAAGAAGAACGTTTCGAGAATAGGTCCCCAGTTGTATAATATAACTACCGTATCATTTAACCCTCTCCCTGCTTGATTAACCACAGTCACTGCTCTTTTGGGCATCTCCGGTTGCCTTCAACATGGAGAGGGTTAAACATGAAACTATTACTATCAACAATTGAAGCTTTATCTTCAAGAATTCCTACATGTCGCATAGATCTACATAATAACATTGCCGTTGGCATTCTGCCGTATCGTTCTGACCCTGTTATGAATCCTACTCATCGTACGTTTGATAATTTATGATTGCTATTATTTCCAAATAAGCCAGATATGCGGAAACAATGGAGGTGTCACTCCGCATCGTCGTTCATGTGTGACACATCAGGCGTCATGCGGTGTCTCAATGCTTCTATATTGCAGTAGGACTCGCTGGGAACCCGGATGAATCAGGCGCACATGCACGGAACCAGTTAGTCTCTCAAACTGGGTTCAGGTATATAACTGTTGGCGTAGTCAGCAGACCCAGCCTCGTTCCCAGATCAGCGGTTGCCGCTGTGAGAAGTTTGCTGTAGACAGCTACCAGTATAAGTATGGGTGATAGATATACCGCTGCGATGTAAAAACAACTCATCTCACTTGATCATCAGAATATTGAATAATTATTAGATTCCATGATACTATTAATCGTTCTTCTCAATGACGTAAATTATTCGCAAGACTGGGTCATGTCTGCGAAATATACACGACGCATGAGACTCGATGAAGTATATGATAGAAGCATGCTTCACATGCCAATAACTCACCGAGAAGTGTCGCTTTAAGTGAAATACATTACGACATGAAATTGACATGGAATTTACTCTTGTTTCCGTAACCTATACAACTATAGAAAACATATTACGGTTAACAGTTAACATAACATTTTACAATTATCCATAATAGTTTGACAATTTTATGTGAAACATGTGGTGTTTTAAACCTGAATTCTTCAAATTTTATTTGTTATTAAAATTAGTATCACGTGATTGGTCAGTTCCAGAACGAGCCTGTTATATTTAGGTAGTGAAAACGACAGTAATGTTGACAGATGATGGACAGTTGATTGAGTGTACTTGTATAAGTATGCTTGTGTCATGGAAAGTTCAGCAAGATTTTATACGACCAAAATACACTGTTCTTAAAAGAAAACAGCTTGTACATTATCTATATGGTAGGTTTGCGTGTCTAGATCTAGTGACTTTATTATCATTATTTGGTATTGTGGTACTTCACATAATTATAGATACCGTAAAGATAACAATGTGATGGTTTGACGTCACGAAGATACACACACACACACACATACACACACACACATACACACACACACACACACAAGCACACACACACACACACACACACACCACAACCACCACCACCACCACCACCAACCACAACAACAACAACAAACACACAGACAGACAGACAAGACAAGACAAGACAAGACAAGACAAGACAAGACAAGACAAGACAAGACAAGACAAGAAAAGACAAGACAAGACAAGACAAGATCAGACAAAACAGACAGACAAATAACATGCAAACACACAGACAGACACACAGACAAACACACATACATACAAACAAACGACAATACAAAACAAGACAGAGAGACAAACATAGACAGTAAGTCAGACAGACATACATTGAAAGAAACAGACAAACGGACAGACAGACAGTAGCATAACACGTCTCCCTACGTAAACACGTCATTAAATTACAAAACTGTCATATAGCAGTATACTGTACGCCATCGTACAGACACGCAAAGGAATACTAGCTTGCGTCTGGTCTGTCGTAGCCAACCCGGAAGTTGGACTTGTTGTCACTAACCCGGAAGTAGGACACCACCGGAAAACCCGGACGTAGAGGTCCCATGGGCAAGATGTTCTCTAATTGGTTATCAAAAGAGCAAAATGGCGACGAATATAAATCATAATAATATTATGTTTTGTTCATAGCAAACAGCCCGAGGCACGCGTAAACAAAGATATATACATACGAATTTATATGTATACATAAACCTTATTTTTATACATAGTCATAGCGAAACAGTTATCCAACCAAAATAGCATGTATATTTCATATTTAGAACGAAGAACTATACAAGAGGAAGATTTTTTTTATTATTAAAATGTCCAACACATAACATTCGACATACAAAAGGTATAGAAAACAGTTTCGTTACACGTCAAAACCGACCGGATACAAGTGGAATCGGATTATCGATGGCCGGACTATCGGAAGTCCACTATAGTCTATGAATTGAGACTACGTTACGTGTCCTGTGAATGTTAACGTTTCATATTGGTCCCAGATAGAGATACTGACTAAAGTTTAACAACACTGTTGAAACACAGATTATTATGCCTACTTAGCATCCATCAAGTGCGCATGGTGTAGTTCCTTGAAGCTCTCCTATCAACAATCCGATCATAGCGCTGTCGTAAGTGTACAGTATGATAGCACTGAGCTGTATCCTCTGTAGCTTCGTTTTTGGCCAGCTCATCCTCGAAATGCCGGACTTTATGACTACACTAAACATCCGTGGAGGTTAGATGTAGTCATAATGGTCTGTGTTTCGAGGATTGGCCAGCGAGGCTTGGAAGGATATAGTAATTATACTGTGAACTTCTGCATCTGCCGTGGCTCACGGATCGTACCGTAAAACAAACTTTCTACTTCAGTCACCAAACCGTTAATTGACACTTGTGACAGGAGAACGTTACACGAATCACGGCAGGTCAAGTGGGTGTAAGTTGTGAGTCCAATCTAGAGACACGAAGGGGGTTTTCACGGGTCATTTCAGATGTCAAGTTGATGTCTTGTTCGATGTTACGGCCATGATGTGATGTACGGGCGGATATAGACATAATTTCGATCGGGTTACACGCGAGTCAGTGTCCATGTCGAGGTTACGGTATTCCTTGACTGATATTGACCACTAGGTCGTGTTGCACGCGCGTCAATGTCCGGATAGTCGAGGTCAAGTTCAGCCCTTACGGACATCCACAAATGGACAACTACTTTACAGTATAACTCAGTATTTCAGATGGTTTTATCAGGGTTTGTTCAGTATATCTCAACATTTGAGATGGCCTTGTCGGTTGGTTTGCGTGCAATGGTCACATTACCAGCTGATTACATTTATTCGATTACTAAATTAATATAGAAGAAGTACAACATACCAATCATTATCTGATTCAATTTAATTCCTACGAATTCAAATTCTGACATACTTGCGTAAATGTGTGGAGTGTGATGTACTGATTAATTGCAAGGTGTTTTTGTTATTTCTAACGATACATCTAAGCGTATTAACACTTTTCTCTTTTAGCCCAAGCATAGGTCATACTTAATTATTTCATCGTTCACGATGGAGCGTTAAGTACTTATAGCATATCATATCTACATCTCAAATATTTAAGCAGGAACTTCCGTTTAGATAAATAAAATTCAGCAAAATGATGATATAAAAGTATATGAGCGATGATTTGGTCAAGTATCCATGGTAATGACAGAAGAGCTGTTTACGTAATTCCGTTATCAATAACACGCAAGCACACATACATACACACGTGTAAGCACACACACATACCTACATATATACGCACATGCACACACCAGACGAATGCACACATCATTCACGATTGCAAATGTCCTTCCATTGCTTTACATTAGGGGGCTGCTCCAACTGTTTTGTCTCCACTTTCTGTTCGACGCATGCGCAGTTATACTGTGCGGTGTTGATCCTTGGTAACTGCGGATGCGTCGGACAGAAAGTACAGACAGAACAGCTAGCAGTAGGAGCAGCACTGGGCCAGTGGGAGAAATCTCAGCTGATCAAAATCTCAAACTCAAGTTTGTTTCGAGAAATCTGGGCCTGGTTTCGGAAGTTATATTCAACTATGCAGCGTACACCTACGTCTTGGTCTACGCACGGTCTTGCGGTTCAAATTATAATAGGTCACGTGGAGGCTTATATACTGAGCATGCTCTATACCTTGACGAGTCGCCGCTAAGAGTGCGCGCCTCATACTCAGGTTAAATACCAATAATGTACCAACACATTTTTATGTGTCAACCAACGTAATTATGCCGTACTTTTGTTTCCGTTTCCGTACGACCTTCAGGGGGAAAATACAACAGGTTTCACTACTATCGCGGCGCTACCATTCTCCCGAAGACGGATATACCCACGAACACGTCATAATAGAAATGCTCTCCCACGGTTACCACTCCGATGTGCCCCACGCTTGACCGTATAACCGAATAAGAATGGTATCGTATCCTGTGCGTATAACACGATGGATGCGTACGAACACACGCGTCGATGTTGTAACTGCGTAACACATACGGCAAATTAAATTGTTTAAGCGTAACTGCGTAAAGAGTTATATCGAGTGACCACCCATTGGTAAAACGGTATCAGTTGAGATCCGTGCTATTTCCTAAATGTAAGTAATACGATGTTACCTAAATGGAGCCGGACAGTAATGAATTATCTATTCATACGTTCTAAGATTAAATGCTGTGATGGGAAAGTGATAAGAAATGTCGATCGTTTGTCATTCAATGAAAACAAATTGTTTTGGGGACAGGAATAGTGAATTCGCCTACATTTAGAATTGTATCGTGCCTGTTTTTCCCCTCAAAAGTACATTCCTGAATTCTTCTTTGAATATAGTTATATGTATGAATATAGGTAAATATATGAATGAAGGTAAGTACTACTAAACGGAACAAAACATTGAATTTACATATTTACGTAACTGAAAATTATCGTATGGGTAACGTGATCAAATTCCGAATCCACTGGAAAATGGAATTTTCATGTACACGTATATGAGAATTCTCTTTGGTTTCCATCTCATCAGACCGACAGCTTACGATCGAATAGTTTGTTTTATTATGATTTTGTGCTCACCTACGGTAATATGTTTCTTGAAGATTCGTGAACAAAACTTAAATTTGAGCGGAAAATACGTTTTGTTATTTGGAATCTGGTGCCAAGAATAGTCAACTACAATTCTTAGTACGATTTCATACTCAAACTCAGAATTTTCTATGGGGATTAATTAACAAAACTTTGTGTTGAGCATGAAATCGTACTCCAATATGTTTCATAACATCGGGGTTTGGGGATCGTTTCTCGAAGCTAAGGGATCATAGCACTCTCTTTGTCGGTAGCTAATACATTGCTAAGAGAGTGCTATGGTCCCTTCGCGGCTAAGAGAACTTCGAGAAACGATACCCTGGTTGGTTTCCAGAAATAAAATGGAGAATTATACCGGCCGCACACTAGCGATTTCCGTCGCCGATTTGCGTCGGATTTCGATCGCCTAGGGTGTGCGGTGCTCCAAATATCAAAACATGCTAGATATTGTGCGATCGGTTGGCGAGACAAAAAAATCGCAGTCGCTGGCCAGCGCACACTTACGATTTTCCGTCGGCCGAGAAAAAAAGCTAGTGTGCGGCCGTTATTAAACATTGTCTTCAAAGGACTTTTCTAATATGAAAATACAGCAATTTATATCAAAAACCTTGTTTAAATACATGTATGTATAAATCTAATAGATTGTCCATTTGCAGTATATATACCACCTTTCGCATCATTGTTTAGCATAAGATCTCAATGTCATGGTGTGAACATACTCAGAATGTTGTGCTAGCATAGCGCACATGCACTTGAATCAGGCCATTATTTAAAAAAATATATATGTATTTCTTTTATATATATTTTGTTCTTAATGTACTTTTATTTAAATTATATCGACGACCTAAATAAATTCATGTCGTCGATGGCCATTTATATATTTTTTTAAATAATATTTTCATTTATATATATATTTTTTAACAGAATATATTTTAAATAAAAGTACATTAAGAAAAAATATATAAACAAAAATACATATATTTTTTTCAATAATGGCCTGATTCAAGTGCCTGTGCATAGCGTAACAAATCCATGTTATTAACGTGGATATTCAAACAAAAGACTATAATGTTACGCCCGCCAAAGAAGCTAGCTAAACACTTGTATAATTTGTTCCCAATGCAAATTGGTTACCTTGATGCCAAAGACATAATAGATATCAGACGTAAGAGTCACGTATATGAATACGGTATAGTATCGTGACTGTCTTATTATAATAGATGCATGTAAATGAATATCTGCCAATAGAACAATTACATATTTAACTATAATTATATAGAATTCAATAACCACACGCGATACGTCTCTCTAAGAACAGTATGCCACGCCACGTGAGACAGAAATATCTGGGACGATTAGTTACTGAAGGGGTAATTCAGTGATTGAGACCGGACGATATTCGATTATCAACTTACGTATCGAATATCGGCCCCCTAGTGGCGAAATGAGAATAAGGAGGGATAACGCTAAGAATTCCTACGCTAAAAATGCCTAAACTGACTGATCTATTCTGGATGCACAAGGTCCCGCTGTTTAGCTATACTATATACAAGGTTGTAGGGATGATAGTATTTATGAATGATCTAATTACGAAAACGGACTCGATTAGAAAAGTATGCATAGTTTAGTTTGTAGGATATCACGAAGATATAGCGTAATTGACTTGTCTAATGTGCATATACTCCGCAGGGTGTTGAGAAGAAACACTGCGTGCACAGGGATCTATTGACCAGGGATAATAATGATGCTTTGAGCATGACTTCGGGGGTTGATTTAGCGCATTATAAGTAGGCTAGCCATTATTATTATCGTCATCATAATACGACAATTTGGTATATATATATCTCTCTCTCTCTCTCTCTCCCTCTCTCTCTCTCTCTCTCTCTCTCTCTCCCTCCCTCTACATACAGTAGTATATATAGTTCCTACTATACACCAGATGGATATAATTCATGTAACTAGTAATTAGCCTTAGGAATCCTATGTCGGAATGGTAAACTCGCGCGTTAGTTAAACTTTCCAGCAGCCAAGGCTCTAACAGATCTCTTAACCCTATCCCCCATTTCCTACTTATTTCGCTGCAAAAACAAACACGTATAGCTATCAGTCAAGATCGGTTTTCACTTAGAACGTATTCGTTTCAAGCATTCGACCAACCCTAGGGTGACGAAATTAGCCAATGACAAACACTCATGATGATACGAGTACTCTCATTGGCTAATTTCATCACGCGACCGTTACCCTAGTGTAGGTCGAATGTAGAATCGAATACGCTCTAATAATCCACAACTCCTTGTTTTTATACTCTCTGGGCGTTGATACCTTTCCCTGCTCCGTATCCAAAATTGTTTTGATGTATACATCGTTATGTTGAAATGCAAACATCATCGTTTTCTTTGCGTATAGATAGATGGATATTTTAGACTTTTTTTCTTCTTTTTTCTTCTTAATGGAAATAGAGTATAATGCTCGTCCCGTAAATCGTTTTGAACAAGCTCGTGCTAATATCTTATTTTCTATGAAATCTAGACTTGCTTATCTGTTCAAGGTGTTCATATTTTGAATAGGAGTATTACATTTGTGTGAGAATAGGGTGAGAGACTAGTTTGTGTGAATTTGGTATTAATAATAGATTCCATCTTTCGTGAGAGGACTGAGAGCTTGTGCGAATTTGGTAATAATAATAATAATAATAATAATAATAAATACTACTACTACTACTACTACTACTACTACTACTACTACTACTACTACTACTATTACTATTACTACTACTATTAATAATAGTAATACTAGTGTTAATACACTCATTTTATTTAACTTTAACCATAGCCTTAGCTATAGACTTAAAAGCGCATTAAAGCTATGGTTTTAATGTGTACACGATGTTCAAAATCTATCTCCAGGACTAAGTGTTTTAATTCTCAACATCAGCTATTTGCTAACAGGTCGAAATTTAAATATGTACACTATGATTGGAAGACGAACTATCATCTACCACACCTAACTCATCAGGGCTCGTATCGAAGATGCAAGTATAAATGTTTGTTATTTATATTCATGTTAAAAAGGACTTCCATATAACACGAACTATCTTTCCGACTGTAAATTCATCTAAATTATTGTATAATTATAATACATCTGTTGAATACATGTAACCAGCCCACTAATCCTAGAAAGTATATACATGTTTGACACGGATTAGATTAACCTCTAACGGTTCCTTTGAGGTCTTGCACCTTTGGTTTACTTATCACATACCAGCATCTATCAGAAGTCTTCAAGTGTTACGCAAGCACACCCCACGACCTTCGGGTAAGAGGCCCAGCCATTGGTCAGATCGTCCTGTCAGTCACCGAAACGTTTCCTCCGTGTGTGCTGTCGCGATATGTCCCACTTCCGCTCTCGTGACCAGTCCATATACGTCGAGAACGATGTACATGTGACACATCAAGAGCTAATTGTTCTCGATCTCTCGGGACACCGCGCTATAGTATAACCCCCGGCAACATCTCAACAGGATATTTAAAAACATTTAAAGGAAAAATGGTAAGTTGAAGTTTCTGGCATTCCAAATACAATATATACTAGGCCTACACCTGAGCCATGTTTCGGCTTTTACGGTATCATGATCATATAGTTCAGAGATGAAGTGGTGCTTTGTTTTCTCCTATGAACCCTCATACTTAGGAAATGAGAAATTACACTTGCTTATGGCGGTCTGTTATAGAGCACTTCCTAAAGGGAACTCGACAGGCGATACTCGGCGCGAAGTCTCCCGATTCCAACACATGTCGCTTCCCGACTCGCCGCATTTCCCACACATTTGTTTACAATATTTCTCTCCATTATTCTCCCAAGTTCAGAAAGTAGGAACAATTTGCCGCAGCCGTCTTAGAATAAGGAATCGACACAGGCGCGGCCCTACGAGCTATTTGCTTTTCCTGTGTTGAATTACCTTGCGTTCTGTCTTTTAGGATGGCTCGGCGACCTCCACAGGGGCGCAGGACAACACGCTCGACGTGGTGGACCCGGACACCTTCAACACTGACAGCACCAGGCTCGAACCCGAACCATACCAGGACGCCCTGGGTGCCCTCAAACCACAGTCCACCCACTTACACGTCTCTCAGGGTTCGATACCTGCAGTAAACCAGCATGTTGGCATCCAGCAACCTGTATCCATCCAACACGTGGGGGTGTCGCAGACATATGGAAGCGAGACAAACAGCAGTCCTCTGAAATCCGACTCAGAGCTCCAAGGAAGGGTGAGCTGGTCACCGTACGCCGAGTCCGCACCGGACACATCGGCGTTGGGAATGAGTGCAAAGTCCGCGTTCGAACCGCCACCCCACTACCAGGAGATGTACCCCGACATCCAGCACCAACACGTGCGGTCGCCGAACCTCCTCGACCCCATGATGCCGCAGCCCCAGGATGGAGAGGACATACCCGCATACGACACCCAGAACATCAGCCAGAGACTCACCCAGAACCTACCCCAGAACGTGGTGGAGCAGATACCATCTCCGAATATGTACACGGAGATCAGAGGTAAACTCGAGACTGAGCCCCACAACATGTCCAGAGTACGAATGTCACCTGATCCAGCCCAGCAACAGCGTCAACAACAACATCAGCAGCAGCAGCAGCAGCAGCAACAACAACAACAACAGCGGCAGCAGCAGCAGCAACACCACCACCAACAACACCAACAACAGCAGCAGCAGCAGCAACAACAACAACAACAACAACAAGAAGACAAAAAAGTCATCGTACCAGCAGGTAAAACTTAATTAAAGGCAGAAGTTAATAAGTATCCTCTTCATAGGATATTTAGGAGATAAACGGTTCCCATGAAGTTATCGTGGTTAACCAGATGGGAATTTCATTAGATACCGACTTAAAATGTAAATAATAAATATCATGTTCATATTGATATTTGAAAATACTTTTGAATTGTCAAAGTTCAACTCTTGCTAATATAATTTATATTACTCATTATGATAACAAAATGAGTAAAATAAAATAGAAATAAAATACTTTCAATTGTATTAATATTGACTAGGTTCTAGAAGACCTTGCGTCACACTATTTACAGACATATTCCTTTGGCTGTATACAAGAAGCCGACAAATTAGTAATAACAGCTAATTAAATAAATAAACTAAACTAACCACCTTAGAAACCTATCTAGATAAAATGTTCGTTATTCATCAACAACATAACCTTTACATCGTCATCGGTTATAATTTCACTTTAATTATTTCATCCAGACAATCTTCTTCATTTACATATACTTCTTATTGATATTATCTAATTTAGGATATGAGCATGCGCATGCTCAATGCTTTAGTTGAAGAAAATATAGCATTTTTGTTTGCAATTCAATTACAAATACTAAACCAAGTTTCAAATATAATAATTAATAAAACCACGGCCTAAGCTTCATTGGGGAGCGACGATGTTAAAATTCTGTCTGGTCAAACACCAATCATGATGCATTATTAAAATTATTGTCTTGTGAAATGTCTCATGTGTACGTTGTATCCTCGTGTGAATAAATATTGTTTAAATAACTTAATAATTCAATCAATATTTATTAATGTGACGTTATTGAGGATAGGGAGGACACCATTCTATATAAAATAATTGCCATGTGTTTTCGTATGAAATGTATTCATACATGCACAACTTTAAATGGAAAGTATATAGTTTTCAAATCGAACAAGTGACATTATAATGATATGTGCAATATGTATAAAGCAAAGTCATCAATCATTCAATTTTATTCATTCAACTTTATTACATGTAACCGCCCACAGTGGCACACGATACAACAATAAACAATTTCTTACATTTGTTAAAAGATTATTAAGAACTTTACTTAAATACATATTGACATATATATTGATTGTAATGTAAAAAAAACATATCTTGGTGTTTGCAGCACGTTTACGTTCAAATAGTGTTCAAATCGAACAAGTGGCATCATGATGATTCATGCATAAGGCAGAACTATCATCCACCAACAGACCCTAGAGTTTCATATTACTCATTGTAACAGCGAAAGTAGTGAGGGGGCATCTCTGTACAGTAGGGTAGATTAGTGAGGGCATTGCTCCAAGTGGCAAGCATAGGACTTAAAACATAGATTCACTTTCGCCTTAATGAAGATTTGTTCTCTTCATCTGTGATACTGGGCACTGTGCCGCACCGAGTTTAACCCACACATGGTGTATCTATAAGTGCCTGTTTCCTGGTGTCGTCAAGTTAGGCAATGTGGGTCAATTCTGAAATCAAAGTATCCTTCACAAAATGAATGACGAAATGTCAAATTTCGAGGATGGAAACTTCTGTTTGAATGTTATACATATTCTATATTATTGTAATGAATTGGTTTTAATTAAAGTTCAATAAATATTTGTTTAGTTCTTGTAATTTAAAAATGCTGTTGTGTTGCGATGTAATCTGAATAAAAGCATTAATAAATATATATGGTATTGTTTATGAAATCAGATTACTTTTCAATAGTCAGTGTTATGTGTAATTCAGTAAATGTTTAGAGAAATATAATTATATAAATGCTTTTTGCATGAAATATACTAGTATTACAGAACACCAACATTGAAGCAACGTAATGTATAACTGTATAAGGTGGATTCATCATGTTGAATATCTTAGATTCATGATTATCGTACACATATATGTACATGGTACCAAGGTATCCTTAAGGCTAAGTCTTCCAGTAGCTTAATTACCAATAAATGAATAGTGATATTTAATCACCGACTTTAGCATCCAAAAATAATATGAATATAGACATTATTTGTAATCGATGTAATCACGAAATACTAATTAATAGTCAAAAAGACATATAAATATAAAAATGATTAAAGTTTAGAAAGATGTAAAATTATATATTCTGCTATTACTACTGCAATAGAAAATACGACACCGTTATGGCATTAGGAACATTATAAAGTATACCTTAATAAAACACCTTACATAGTTCGTGTTGTGCTCTTCTACATAACCATCACTCCACACTATATAGTTACTATGTCGTATTAAATATGCTTTTAGCACATATTAACCTTGTTCTCGTTTACCATAATTTAAACAAATAGGAGAAAGGCCCAACATTTTACCATTATTGAGAGTCCCATTTCCTCTCAGTAATGGACATACACTGAATTAATTTAACAGTCGCAATGCATTTGATTAAATCTACATACATTAGTGTTGACTACTCGTATCATTTGAATTTATATCAATTGGCATTAAATGGCAAACTACATATTACAACTAATACTGAGGTGAAAACTTCACAAAATATGTTAAGTTCAAATGTCAGTAAACGGAGAAAAATAACTGTAAAATAATTATCTTAATGAATTGTTTTTAAAATATTCAGAATTTCCCTCCGTTTATCAATAAATATGAAACAACCGATTACACATTATAATGAGAGCCGGATTTAATTAAGATTTATTAGAATTAAACCAATGAGGAGGTAAAATAAATTTTCATTTGACATTAGTGTTTCACTTTCTCTTTCCTGTTATTGTCAAACCAATTGAAATCATCATTAAACTCCTCCAATAAGATATTGATATTAACAAGTGGTATTGTTCTACGGACCAGGCGAGGTGCTGATAGCTCGGACTTTTAAACATGAAGTAGTGTGGTTATCACAGCGCCACGCGAACAACTGTCGTAACGAATGAACACTGTAATTACTTACATTTATTTTAATCGTTGTATTGTTTACATGGATATTTTTCTTTTATAAATTCATACGATATAGAACAATAGCATTTCATCGTTCACAATCGGAACACCCACCCATTCTCTCTCTGTGTATATGTCTGTCTTTTTCTTCTCTCTCTCTCTGTCTGTCTCTCTCTCTCTCTTCTCTCTCTCTCTCTCTCTC
>JAUTBV010110160.1:0-14435 GCA_032361325.1 Lepetodrilus fucensis
CCCCCCCCCCCCCCCCCCCCCCCCCCCCCCCCCCCCCCCCCCCCCCCCCCCCCCCCCCCCCACAAACCACAAAAAAACCTTTGAATAATCACATTGCAAAATGCTCTGAAACTCGTCAGAGAAATTGCGTAATAAAGCATTCTTCTTCTCCCATCCCAGAATTCTGGAATAATCAATAGTACTTCATTATGTTCAAGCCAACACCCCTTTAATCCATGGATGAACTTGTCCAGCCACCACATTGGCAGATTCCATTACGTTGAACAGGGAGTGTCGGGGACACAAAGCTTCCGTTTGAAGTCTTACAAAAAAAAGCAAAAAAAAAGCAACAACACATCCCTAAGAAATTCCTATGGGATGCCTTCATGACGATTCTGAAGACTCCGCAGAGAAGAGTTCTTTGTGAAGGGCAGGGAACTCCACGTCCGGTGCAGACTCCTTGAAGCGATTGAGAGCACGAATATGGTGGAGTGAGAATGTCCTGAGGATAGGAGACTGTGTGATGAGATTGGACAGGACGTCCTGGTCGTCCTCGTGGTTGGCGCCGATCTCCAGCTTCAGCGCCGTCAGGATCTTCTCGTGGAGCTTCTGGATGTCTGACGTGTCCTTCAGGCCCGGCCGGTCTGCAAGTAAGTCAGTGAGTTAATTATCCTTTTACATCACAGTGGGAATCTTTCACCCATACGTCACAATCCGTGATTATAAGAAAACTGTGCCTGTATTCTAGAAACTTCATAAGTCCTAAGAAGTTCGTAAGTACTAAGAATTTGCTGGTTTTCTGCTTATAAATGGTAATTTTTGAAGATATATTTTCTCACTAAGAATTTCTTAGCTAAGAAGGTTTGATAATTAAGACAGGCACTGGTCCATAAACACTGGTGCTAGTCCTGGAGTTTGAGTTAGTTTTTAGAGCTGCTATCAAGATTATTTTGCTGTGCCTATTCCAATGAGTGTGAGTGAATATGGAGATTAACGTGGCTGCGGGAATTTTTCACCCATTTGCAACGATGTGCATATTCCAACTGGGTACTGTCAAATGGCATACCACAAAAGCACCATGATGGCTTTGAGTGAATATGGAGTTTAACGTTGCTGTGGGACCATGATGGCAGATTTACTTAGTTAAAGGCATACTGTCAGATATTTATGGTTGTTTTGGACTAGTCCGTAGCTACAATTGCAAAGTCCATTCATTTGACATACATAAAATCATGCTTGTACTTCCAAAAACCTTTCCACTGCCGTATGATAGACAAAATTCTACTGCAACACGAATATAGTTTTTATTCATATAAAATATGGAGTTTTTTTTTGTTTTTTAAACTATCAACCTTTGGGTGGACAAATCAAGTGTAAGTAGTCTCAGATCAAATTTGTTTCTCCTTGATATAGGCCAACCATCCGTGATAGTATGCCTTATAAGCTCCACGTGTATTTACTCACCGGCGCTGATAAGAAGCAAAGCACTGAGGAGAGCCAGTTCAGTGTCCGTCACATGCAGATTCTGAATGATTTTTACAAATTCAAAGATACTTCGCATCACGACCTTTTCATCGTCACCTGAAATGGTATTATTGAGCTATAAATATTTGATCCAAATATTTAGACACCAACAGTAACAAAATCTACATTCAAAGGTCAAATATATACAATAAAAATGTGTTGGTGCATACATACTCAGATCAAAATAACACCAATAGGTCATTTAATGTTTTAGTGCATATTACATACTTGGCGTAGCAAGTCTTAGAGTAAAGTCTGGGGACTTCGGACAGTACCTGGACTCTTATGTTAACCAGCTGTCTACGGATTAATATACATGTCTACCGTTCATCCTAACTGTGTTTTGATTGTGAATAGCTAAATCATATGATTTTATCATTGCATGGTGCTAACAAGACTGTTAACCTATCTAAATTGCTTATTTGGGTAAAAAGTCGTAAATGTGACGTTTTTAGCAACTGCGTAAAGCATATGTCGTCATAACATTGACGTATCTTGACACAAGCATATTTTCAGGCAGTAACATTTTTTTTTTATGCACCTCAAATTTTATATGGGGATTTGTGAAAAATGTTTTGTAATCTTTGTAAAGTAACATATCTAAGAGAAATATTACTAGATATGACATATATACTAGCATGAAAATCAGTACTATTATTTTAGGCAATTGACACTTTAAGGACATTTTAAGACAGGATTGTTTCATACTTAGCACTTGGAAGGCATCTAGAGGTATGTAGTTATTGCCAAATATGACACTGTTAGAAGCACTGTCATAGACTCGACACACTTGTAATAAAGCCAGCTCAAAACTTCCTGAAAAATGTAAAAATACAATGTCAATTCTTTTTTGTGTGCATTTATTCATCGATAAGTTAATACAATCTATAAACATTTAAATATTTTATGTTATTTAAAAATTAAATGCTCGAAAATAAATAAATTAAAAAATAACTTCTTGTTGAATACTGCTTCCCTCACTACACATCCAAAGGTAAACTGTCCCTGTGACATTGATGCAACCAGTTAGCTAGGTCACGTAGATTGTATTTACCAAACTGAAGTATACGCACATTCACGAACAACACACACACATACTGCGTACCTGCTTTCAACAGCATGATCTGGTCATCTTGAGATAGATCCATGAATCCAGGCACCATCTTGGCAAACTCAATGATTTGTTGTACGGCCAACGTGATCTTCTCTGCCATCTCAATCCACAGCTGCCGATGGCTCTACAATGGCAAACAGTGTTCAAAGCTTTGAAAACACAGATTGAAATGAGACAAGATTGATAAATTACTGTCTTCAAAGAATAACCATGCACTTTTCCGGGTCCAGGAAAATAAATAATCAGTAATGTCTCCCTTAATTAGTTGTTTGAAACTGCAGGAACCTTTAAAACAAAAACCACCTCCGAGAAATTATGATAAGGGAGACAATTCTTGCATTGCTTGTGCAATTGTCTTGAAACATCCGAAGGAAAATTTGTTTAATTTTTCTTACACATGTTTTGTTATTCTGCTGAATAGGGTGGGAATGCAAAGAAAAAGACAAGTAGAATTAAATGGATTATTATTTAAAAAAAATTTTTTTTAATGAAGTAGGAGCAACGTTTTACAAAGTTCTCTTTGAGACCATAGCTTTAACTGCACGGTCCCCGTGTATAAGAGGTCTCTATGAGAGGTCTTATGGTCTGGTGGTAGGTACGAGAGCTTTGTTAAACGATACCCAGAACCTAACACCCACCATGCTTTTATATGCAGTAATCTGCTCTGCCGTGGTATGTTTCTGTTTCATACTCTCGATCTGGTCTGCGCTGTACAAGCATGTCCTCATATGAGCTTCTGCCACAGCTTTTCCAAATGATACTGAAAATAAACCACACCACCATTAACCTGCTGATCCATTAACTCTCTCCATGCTGAAGGCAACCGGAGATGCCCTAAAGAGCAGTGTATGTGCCTAATCCAGCAGGGAGTGAGTTAATGACGTAACTATTTTTTTTTGTACTTAACATAAGGATTGAGATAATTCTGTATTAGTCTCAAAATGCATTCATAGCACATTTGAATTCTGAGTAGATGGGTTGCAGATAAATTGTTCACAGTACGGTAATTAACGTCCATAAATATTATAGTATGCATTGTTTCCATTAAATTGATTGATTGATTTACTGTTTTACGTCGCTGCGGGAATAATCTTACTAAATAGATGCCACAAACCAACAAGATTGATGGCATATGCAATTTCTACCTTGCTCCAAAACATTGATAGCATAATGGGATCATACAATTCATGGCAAATGCATCACTTATTAGGATCAAACGGGGACAGACAGGTCAGTGAGGTCACGTACCGGGGTCCATGAGGTCGATGGCTCGGAGGAGGGTGACAGGATGCGGAGTGGTGGTGGTAGTAGTGGTGGTGGTGGTGGTGGGGGATGTGGGGAAGCTGCCGTTGTCCGTGGGGGGAGAGAACTCTGGCTGACTGTATGTGTATCCGTTCGTCGTCGTCTGATATCCGTACTGTGGACTCGGTAAGCTGAAACACACAACAGTCGGTGGTTATACGTGGGTGCAGGAGCAAGGATACCCCACCTAGACTGGTGACAGGACATACCAGACATAGTCTGTGGTGGCAGGACATATGCCTTGTAATTTGAGCAAGTGATTATGGAGTTCAACGTGGCTGCGGCAATCGTTCACCCATTTGCGACGATCAACCTGACCTGTGGTGGCAGAACATGTGCTACTTAGTCTGCACTCTGCATGGCACCATCTAGTTTGTGGTGGCAGGACATACCCCACTTAGTCTGTGGTTGCAGCCCACATTAGCAGGACATACCATTAATACTAACACCAGCACAAACCTCAGCTAGTGTAAAAGTAAAAACATGTAAACTCATTTCACTGTTGGTGACATACAATACATACTTAAAAAAATGAGAATCTTGTACATAAAACAGCTGAAAATTTAATATGCTTTCCAACATTCTGAATTGTTAATAAATGTAAGCAGAACAAACTTCAAAATTCTGAAACGATATAAAATTGTAGGTTAACAAACCATAATACTGCATAAGAGCAACTCTGAAAGATATTCAATAGCCACATTTCAAGCAAAATTAACGCCCCCCTCCCC
Source organism: Lepetodrilus fucensis (assembly GCA_032361325.1). NCBI lineage: Eukaryota > Metazoa > Mollusca > Gastropoda > Lepetellida > Lepetodrilidae > Lepetodrilus > Lepetodrilus fucensis. Next base: position 4,651 of record JAUTBV010110160.1, read on the forward strand.
CCCCATGCTGGAGACAACCAGACATGCCCTAACAAGCATGGTAAATAACCATGTTATTACCATTAGGCACCTCTAATTGTCTCTAGCAGTGGGAAGGTTAAGGAACAACTATAATTGAGTTTAGTTAAGAGGGCGAGATATATTAATTACCAATTACATATGACCATCATTATGAATAATACACTTTAGGGTGTACAAATCAATTATTTCGAAATATTACCCAATAACAATTTATTTATTTATTATTAGATACCTATTAAACAATATCGTCTGGCAGGGGTTGCAAATTTATTTGTATTCCAACACAATGGTCACATTAAAACAGATCATTAATGCTTTTTCGTGTACACAAGTTTCATGGACAGCTGGCGAGTCTCACACCATTGTAAAGTACCTGTCAGCTACAAACACTACGATGCCAACAGTATCAATAAACCAATACTGCACAGTCCTAATATCCATAGCGTAGCATACAGCCATAAAGTATTCTGCCGGTCCAGGTCTCTCTCATCCAGTCAACAAGTCAAACTGTGGATTAATGTGAATATCCCTCGTGGTCAGAACTCCCATCACGGGCAGGCAGGCACAATTTTATCACAGCTCGTTACCATGGTTACGGTACACCAGCCCCGTGTCAATCAAGGCACGACAACGCCCACTAAGTTTCTGAGGCTCTGCTACTAATTTGCTGTAATTACGCCAACGTGTGCACGGTACGAGCATGATTGTGTGTGTGGATGAATGAATGGATTAATTTGAGGTAAGCAACACAAAGGCGGTACACACCCACTACTACTAGTACTAGCACACTAGAGTACTGTATGTATGTCTAGCCACACGGTTACCTTGCACACCACGATGCACATGCACAGACAAACCTCCAAAAATGGAGCACGCTGATTAGTATATAACAAATTTAAACAGCAAAATAAGTTTAAACAGCAAAATAAGTCAACGTTCCTTCAACTGTTCAACATAAATAATGTCAGTAGTCTTACTGTACAATGCCGTGATACCAGTAGTAATGATGCTGAGGCAGTCTTCCATTTGTCATAGGCTCATAGCTACGATAAGAATGGTATTAATTAATATGCTTAGAAATAAAATCTTTGGAAAAGTAAGTGGAGTGAGTTATTGTTTTACGTCACAGCGGGAATCTTTCACCCATCATACGTGACAAGAAAAAAGGAAGGATTGTGAGATAATCTTTTATTTTACAAAATGTCTAATGAATCAATATTGTGAAGCACTTGGAAGAATTACCAGTTGGATAAGTGAGTGAATTATTATTTGACATTGCAGCGGAATACACAATGATGCCAAGGTGAATAAAGTACTGGCAGGCGGCATCCATATTTGGATGTAAAGACAGGCCTGAAGCTGTGATGATACACCCATCCACTCAGCGTTAGTCTGGACAAATCAATCCTCCATCTGTGCGCGTGTGTGTGTGTGTGTGTGTGTGTGTGTGTGTGTGTGTGTGTGTGAGAATGTATGTGTGTGTGTGTGTGTGTGTGTGTGTGTGTGTGTGTTGTTTTGATGGTTAGAGCTGCTTTCAAGACGTGTTTCAGTTTGTCAAATTATGAGAATGTTTTTAAGCATCTAAGGCATGCACGAGATATAATTTCACCCTTAACCCTCTCCCTGCTGGATTAGGCACATCCCTTTAGGACATCTCCAGTTGCCTTCAGCATGGAAAGGGTTAAAGAGGAGAGTTGGATCATAATATATATAATCAGTGTTCAAAATTACCAGTGGAAACCCACTGGCCTGAATAATGATACAAATAACAAATGTTTACAAAAAAACATGAATTTCTACTGGCCCTTAGGATACTGTACCTTTAGCATTGGGTGAAATGGCTGGGCCAGCAGTAATTTCGAACACTGTATATAATGCTAACTTGAACAGTGTCAAATCACAGACTAACTGATTCAGAAATATCTACATTGCACGTCTGTAGTCAAGTGCCATGGTGACATAAAGTTAATGCAAAAGTAGCAATCAAGTATGTATTATGAAGATACCACAAAAGCACCATTTCAACCACAGTACCATGAAATAAACTCGGCAAATGAAGTCGTAAGAAGCATGAGTTTTGTAACAAACTAGCACACCACTTTCTGCTTATCATTACAATTTATTTATTATCCAAATGCTAAACGATTCACGTGGGAATAGCCCCGTTTGGAAAACATTGGCTTCTACTAGACAGATGAAGTGGGTGTACGAGTCTGTTTCTCATAAGCTTTTTTTTTATATAGATTGCCATTGCTTGTTAATTTGTAACAAAACAATAATTTAATTAAAAATATACAAAAACTTCTTTTAAGTTTGGAAAAGAACATAATGTTAAGTGCCACATTATTGTTCGACATAATTATGAAAGTAGGATGAGGAAGAAATTATCGATACATTTCTTTTTCTTTTTCATAATTTACATTTAATAATAAAGACACCACAACAAAAGTTGCAACTCGTGAATAAAAGGGAGAAAACTCATCCAGGGCTCAATTTAGCGACTAATTCGGGAGCCATGGCGACGTAATTTTGCATTTGGCAACCAATATTTCATTTATTTTAAATGGTTCTGGCTATGCAGGAGCCAAATGGCTCATTGAATTTATTTTTTTTAACTTTGAGGTCTGCTCATCTTTCAAAAAAAAGGGGAGAAAATTCATCTTTTAAATAAAAACAGTGCCACATTTTACATGCTTTAACCTTAGGTATGAAATCTCCTATCCGTAGCCTATCCAAACAATGGCAATCACTATCCGTGTGTCAAGAATTCCCTGCATTGTCATGCTGTAGACTATCCTACGTGTCTTAAAGTAATTACATTAACTAGCCATAGCTGACAGCAAATATTCCACTACAGAGCTGTTTCTGTGAACTCTGATGTCAATAACACTACCAACATTTTCATCTTAAAGACATACAATCAGTTTGTTGACATGTCATGGCCAAACACATTTTACCTAAAGGTATGTACATTTGATTGGTCTATAGATGTATATTGGGCATCAAGCTATATTTTACGCATGTGCTACTGGTTTTCAATATTTTCATATATTTTATTATTTTATTTTCTTATCTCACGATAAATAAAAATAAATTTTGAAATGAATATGAAAACACTGAGACATGCGTAAACTGTAGCTCGAGGCCCAAAAATACTTTTGTAGACAAATAAAACTTACATACTTTCAGGTAAAATATGTTTAATCATGAAATACGTCAACAAACCGTGATTGTATGCCGATATTAAAGTGGAAAAGATACACTGACAATGCGGAGAACACTTGACACACCCCGGGTTAATAGATACGGCGGCAAAACAAAGGCGAGAAGCTTACGTGACAAACTGGTGATTGTTGTTGTTGTTGTTAATGGTGTTGTGAGTGGGAAACTGCGGCTGAACGCCATCGTACCCGTTGAGACGACCCTGCTTCACCAGGTTAGCCTCGTCCTCCACCCGTTCACGTTGCTTCTTGGACATCCGGCCAAACTTCACCGCTGAAACACGCCGCAAGCAACGTACAACACATACCATAGACTATCCATAGTCTTAGAGGGTGATAAATGATTCAGGGTTGGAACTTGACTTTAAAACATACTAATAATGACATAAATTAATAAAACATGAAATTTATACTAGACCGTGGGATACCTTTAACATTAGGAGAAATGGATCAGGGTATCGTTTCTCAAAGCACTCTTAGTCGCTAAGGGACCATAGCACTCTCTTAGCAGTGTATTAGCTATCAGCAAAGAGAGTGCTATGGTCCCTTAGTGGCTAAGAGAGCTTCGAGAAACGATACCCAGGCTGCCAGGCGAGTGGGAAATTATAACCCTGATTATTGTTTTATGTCACAGCGGGAATCTTTTACCCATACTACATGGATGACGATATTCCCAGAGGGTGAAAGTAAATAGTTTAAGTATAAATCGATATTGATTGGGATTGCATAACTGTTCTATTTGGATATGTTGAATATTTGGGTGAAAACAAGGTGTGACACAGACTACTAACACCAAAAAGAGTGAATGAGTGAATAATGTCGCTGTGGGATTTTTTCACCCATTTATGACGACCATAAAGGACATAACATTTATACTGAGCAAGTTTCTGTCATTTTTTCTTGAAAGTGGCCTTAAACCTAAAATCAACAACTTTTACTTGTTATAGTTGGAGGCTACACAGGGTTGAAAGATATAAGCTCACCATCTCTGGACATTCCGAGTGCTATACATTTTGACAGTCTACAGAACTGGCATCTGTTGCGGTTGACTCGGTCTATCACACAGTTTTTGTTCCGCGGACACTGGTAATTTACTGGACCAGACTGGCTCCTCCGGAAAAAGCCCTGCAAGGAAGGAAACAAAGCTTCACAATCGATCAGAAAGACCTGGCCCCAAGGTTACGAAACTTTTTTAATACAAATTTGTGCTCAACTCAAGAGTTATGTTCATAAAAAGTAATGTAAATGTTTAGCTTGAGCACAAATTTGTAACCTCAGGGCCGAGTCCCAAGATTACAAATTATTTTGTATGAGGATTTGTGATTAAACTTTGAGGTGCGTATGAAATTGCATTAAAAAAAAGTTATGGATGAAACAAAGATAATAACTGTTCTGTGAAAACTAGTGCAATCTAATTAAAATTAGATACAAAAGTATCATTCCAAATACATTCTGGCATACGCTCAACAACAATCTAACACAACTGCATTTACACAGCTTTACCTCCGCAGTCTTGAGGAGTGAAGTTCTTAAAAATGTACCACAACTAAAAGTGACAAATAATTCTTATCATGTTATTATCTGAACAGCTGAAGGATCTACTGAAGGGATCTACTGAACTGAAGGGATCTACTGAAGGATCTACTGAAGGGTTTACTGAAGGGTTTACCATGTTTACTGACTGAAGGGTTCACTGAAGGATCTAAAAGTATCTATTGAAGGATCTATTTAAGGATCTACTGAAGGATCTACAAAGTATCTATTGAAGGATCTACTGAATGATCTACTGAGGGTCTACTGAAGGGATTACTGACTGAAGGGTTCACTGAAGGATCTACTGAAGGGATATACTGAAGGGATCTACTGAATGGTCTACTGAAGGATCTACTGAAGGGTCTACTGAAGTATCTATTGAAGGATCTACTGAATGATCTACTGGTTTAGTGGCACCATACCTTACATCCCTCGCATGTGATGACGCCGTAATGAACGCCCGATGACTTGTCGCCACACACCTTGCATGGGATGACTTCAATCTGGGCTGTAATGGAATGAGAACAAATGTTAATGGCGTAACTATGATTATTATTCAAATTACTAGTATCCAGTCTTGTCCGATTGTCAGAAGAAGGCAATTTTCACTGGAACAACAGACATTCACTCTACAGACATTTGGATATTTAACAATTACTGAACATTTGGCATGGAGATATGGAACAATTTCTAACAGAGATATGTCAGGGAAGCATAAAACTTCAAATTTGGAGATAAAACCATAAAAGATAATCCACATTCACACATGATAACTGAAACATCTCTATATATATATTTTTAATTCGGGTTTAGAGCCACTTTAAAGATTATTTCACTTTTACCATGGCTTGTCAGTTTTAGGGCAGGGGGAAACCTGCAACATCTGTAGCACCTCTGTGCCAACACATCATGCAATACCAGTTTAGATATTGTAATATTCATAAGTTAACCAATGAGATAAAAATAAAAAAATTATACAAAACTGCAGTGCAATGATCTTAAAATCATTGAATTATAATAGCGTGCTTTTAAAGCCACAACCATATCACTGCAACAGGAGATAGTTTGATCAAAGGGAGGCAACTCTGGTTTGACAAATACCACTATTTGGTAATGCTTTAAATATATAAATTACAGGTAACAACTGAACCATGAGGAAGTCTTGCATGAAAACAGCTAAACAACAATATGATTGAGAAAGAAATGTTTTATTCTTTTTCAAATTCACGACAAATGCTAACAAAAGTTTGATAATTAAAATTATATTATAAAAATGTACTGGAAATATTTGTAGAAAAAAGCCCCAACAATAGAGATTTTCCAACTACGTATATATTATGAAATATTGCAATTACTACTTTATAAATATAATATTTTGTTATTAATATTGATTCCACTATTTGTCAGGCAACAAAAATCAGAAACAAAAAAAACACCATAATTATAACAAAATAGCCCCCCAAAATAATAACAATTTAAACAATTGTTGTTCGAAATGAACATAACAGTAAACAAACTTAACTAGACAATGACAACGTGTCACTCAATGTAAAAAATAAAAAGAAACATTAAATTTGACCCAATCTCTCAGCATCACCGTATCACACCAGATTTGACGACTCATAAATTGTTTGTAAATCAGACTGCCTTCTATTCGTCATTGTATAATAATAACTAGGAATAACGACTGCACAGACATATTATACCATGTCCTACCAGTATAAAACCACACCTCCATCCACACCCCGGGAATGACAGTTCAACCCATCCAGACTACAGTACAACCAATTTGTGAAGTCTAGCCAAGGATCAGCTGTGCTGTTCAGTTATTGGGCTTGTTTACATAGAGTTCTGACATGGAGGTTACAGAACACCTGTTGTGGCAGTGATGTCAACATGTAGCTAGCTCTCACTGCCACAAGCATGGCCCTGCCACTATGAATAATTGACATGAACAATGACAGTAAAAATATGCACTTGTTTTGCTAGCCACACGCTTAAACAACTGGACACAGAAACTAGCCTGTATTAATTAGTGGAAATTAAGAATTGATACGAAATGCCTGATTAACATGATTAAGGCCAACAGTATTTTTTGTTTTGTTTCTTGTCCATGTTGTCTCGTACTGTCAAATAGACGATCCCTAAGTATTTGACTGTCTCAGGGATGGAACTTAACTTTAAAATGCAATCGCCTGAATAATGATATAAACAACAAAATCATGAAATTTCTACTATAGTTTGGCATGAAATGCATTGACACCACTATTTCGTAGATTATCTCAGTAAATCATTCAAATTCATGGAATGAAAAACTCCACTTTCTAAAACCAAAATAAAAATAAATAAAAATATTGCACCAGTAATAACAAATATGTTTATATAACGATCACCAAATATTTTGACTAATTAGTATTTTATGCCTTTATGCAGATGGGCGACGTTCGAAAGAATGGACAGGCAAATAGGCTGAATTTGCACGAGCGGGTAAGTGAAGAAGAGCATTGATGAAGCATGTGCAAATCAAGCCTTTTTACCTGTTCCTTCTTTCAAACATCATCCCTCTGCATAAAATAATACTTGGTGATCGTTATATAAAGAGATTTTTTATTACTGGTGCAATATTTACAAAAAAAATATTTTGGTTAGGTCAAATGAGATAATCTACGAAATAGGGGTGTCAATGCATTTCATGCCAAACTATAGCCAGTAGGATACCTTCAACATTAATCATGCAGCCAGGCATTATTAGCTGAACATATTGCTAATTATTAACCCTCGCCTGTTGGATTAGGCACGGATATTTAGGGCAACTCTAGTTGCCTTCAGCATAGAGTTAATAACAATGAAATTCAATCTGGATCATGAAGTGTAATCAGACTGATTTCTCGATGTCAATAAACTAAATGGTTTCAGTAGAATCGAAAGTAGGTGGCAGAGTAGCAAAAGTAAGAGGCAAAAGACCTGCATAAATCATACTTTCATGATTCATATACGGCAAAATTAGGGAAATACTCGGAAATAGATAATTTTGTCGGTTGCCGGCACCTACTGAAACCAAATGTAAACCCGAATTAGTTATTTGAGTAAATTTAAATAGGCAGACATTTAAAGAGCTCACTTCAAAACATTTTGGAATATTCCATACAATTTGTTAACATGGATAAAGTGATAAATCTGTAACAGTATTGATTTCATTAACAACTGTGGCAACATTTATGATTCTCACTGGCTTCAACGACGCCCCTGTTCAACAAAACAAGCGTAGTGATACGAGAGTCACAAACCTCTATACAACTTTTCAATGAAAGAATCTTGAAAGCTGATCTAAACCACAATTAAAGAAAACAACAACAAAAAAGAGACGACTTTTGTAAATGTTACAGTACAATGAAACATGACCCAGAAAGTCAAACATCTGTCATCCTCAGTTACATCATCATCATGGTATCCTTCAATTCGTATCCATGGTTCAATTCACCACAAAAGGAAACAGGAACTCATATTATGTAACATATGAAAGGAAATATGTACATTTTGTTGTGCAACATGCAAGAGATAACCTTCATATTGAAGTGAATAAACTCATCACTACAAAGCGTCACTCACTATACAGCTGCTATACACTACAATATAGCGAGTGCAAGTCTAGTCTAATGTTATTTCCGGTGACAGGTGAAATACGTCATGATTGTGACGTTTGTTTGCGACGTGACAGTGGATTGTTTGTGACGTGACAGTGGATTGTTTGTGACATGACAGTGGATTTTTGTGCATTTAGATTTTTGACCAGTTTATGTCATCGGATATTGTGTCTACTTGCAGCTCCTATACTGCTAAATGATCAATAGACAAAAACCAGTCATTCATCGCCAACATAGCACTGGTGGTCTTTAACAACATGAACACAAACTACCATGTATTTTATATCCCATCAAAACTCAACATCACGAGCATTAATAGAAGCCTACATTACCAATCTGACAACGAAACCTTTTCATAATCTCCATCATATAGTAAATGCCTCCAGCCCTGACAGAAGCCTTGGGTTACTAAGTAAAGAAAGCAGGTTGTTAGGTAAACACTATATATCTCTTGTCAGTCTTGTGCATTGCAGTCTCAAGGGTTTTATCCCAAGCAGGACACTTAGATTGTATCTGTAGTGGACATTACCTGATAATATCACAACCAGGCGTCTTTCATCAGTTCCCACAAAGTTCCATACTTTACCATGCTTACTAGAGCACTTCAGAAGCAGCGTTATTGGGCCCCATTGAATTGGCTACGATAAATAATTCAAGAGTTTCAAGGTTGATTGAGGCTCATTTACAAAATTGATTTAAAAGTATAAGCACATGGGTATCAACATTTTATTTAATTATAATTTTATTTAAGATGATACCCATTGAGCAGTTGAGAATGTGTCGGGTATTTATCATGTTTAATGTTAACATGTTACTCCTGGAAATCAGCCCCTATTTTCGAAACTTTCTTACGAATATCTTAGCCTCTCGTACGATCGAAAGAACATTTCGAGAATATGCCCTCTGATGTATCAGTGTATACAATGATCATGATGATACAGTGCGATGAATACAAATACAAAATGCCAATAAAGGGATTATGGAAGTTTGAAGTATGAATAACGACCAATGATCTGCTATGATGTGCTGTGGATTATCTTGCACCAGCTGATGATAATTTTACATTACCCATTGGCCATTCAATACATGATATACGAGTGTGGAAATTGAGTGCAGTCCTCCATACACCACCATGTACTGATGTATTAGTACAGTTTCGCTGAGTGGTTGGTTTCAGAAAATGCCAGTGATGGAAATAAGCGCCGGCCCGGGTGCGACACTTTTTGACCCGGGCGTGCATCTTTCAGTATCTGCCTGCCCGGTGGTCCAGTGATTTTGCTACCCATCATATAGGGCTGTATACCGGTACTCGGTATACCGAAAGAACCGGTCCGTAATCTCGGAACCGAACCGAACCGAAATGATG
>JAUTBV010110171.1:0-30824 GCA_032361325.1 Lepetodrilus fucensis
TACAGCAGTCAGCTCTGTGTCTATGTCTGTCATACCACGTCTAGTTGTACCTGCTACAGCAGTCAGCTCTGTGTCTAGGTCTGTCATACCATGTCTAGTTGTACCTGTTACAGCAGTCAGCTTGTACATGATGAGTTTACAGGGAGGAATCTTTGTGTTTGTACTGCTACATGATATTGATTACTGACAGCGTTGCCCTGTACACTTGCTAGTATCCGACGCTGGCAAGTAAAATGTAAATTGTTTTATCCTGGAAACCTCATCTCGCTTGGGAAGTATTGCGATCTCGGCCCGCGAGTTGGCTTGTGCCTTGTCAGTGATGTCGTAAACCAATACCTCTTTCTCCTTATACCTGGTTAGTAAGTCATGACGTGCCGATTAATCTCCAAAATAGTTTCAATGCTGAGGATGAAATACTGCAGCGATAAACTTGCACAACCATTTATGCTCTTTCTACTGTGATTTTTGTTGTGAGCACCGAAACCAATTCGATTGAAAGGAGTCTGATGGCGTTGTATTTGGTGTTTGCAGATTAGTCTACAATGAGGCGAGCAATGCCACCTGGTCCGCGCCCACCACCTCGCATGATGGGTCCGCGCCCACCTCACAGAATGATGGGACCTCGAGGTCCAGGACACAGGATGATGGGTCCAAGGCCAATGGGTCCACGTGCCTTTGGACCCTGTCCACCAGGAATGAGTGGTCCTAGGAGTTTGTTCATGGGTCCCAGACATCCCATGAAGTCCGCAGTCGCAAAAGTTGGTGCAAAGGCACCGACTCCTGCTATAGATGAAGGTAAAGTAAAAAGAGCAATATTTTTCTAGATATTTTTAAAAAGTAAACACATCTAAGATAATGAATATCTTTCCTAAGCAGCAAGCTACTTTTTATTTTTCATTCTTCCAAGATTAATATTTTTCGACAATGTTTTTATTTTCATTGTCATGATCGTACATCATTGCGGTAATTTGAGATCATTGTGGTGAAAGAAACTGGCAATTGGAGGCAAGATGTGTATGTAATTTAACAGGTCAAGATTTGTATGCATTTACTAGAATCAAGCTTCTTTCATATCTGGAAGCATTATTTACTCATGTTACATGTTATGACCCAGTTTGTTAGTCAAGATTGAGGTCATTTCAAACACAAAAGCATGTTTTTGACACAGATATAATTAATTTGATTATTAACCCTCTCCCTGCTGGATTAGGCACTGCTCTTTGGGACATCTGTGGTTGCCTCCAGCATGGAGAGGGTTGTATGCAGTTTTGGGGGGTATTTTTCAATAAACACATTTTTTTGTCCGACTTGTCACATGCTTGTGTTGAAACTGACCCCAGCCTCTTTTTAGTCTTGGCACTTACCCTGCTATGTCGCACTATCCCTATAACTGTTATAATAACACCTTTTACATTAGTATGAGAATATGCCTAATAAACACGATAAGCCTTGTAATTTTACTCCTCAAAGTTAATAGGTCGACTTGATAATGTTTTCATCCAGATGTACAAGCTGGGAGTTATCTAGATTTGTCTGACATTGTATTATGGTCTTAGGTACAGTATTGGTGAAAACTATGTTAGTGTATATTTTCACAGCACTTTGGTAGTTTGTAAGGCATGAAGACTTGAAGAATATTTATATAAAGTTATCAAAGTTTAGAGCAATAAAAGGTATATGTTCTTTTATTATTGTTTGTTCAATAAATTATCGTTCTCCTTATAATAAATACAAACAATTCTATCTGATAACTTTGACGTAATTCAATTTAGATAACCTGGATATTAATATACATTATTCCAATATTGACAAATGTAAGTAATTAACTTGTGATGTAGTAATTCAAATAGGCAAACTTTATTATTAGCACTATAGACTATTCCAATATTGACAAATACGGACAGAACCTTAGCTTAGTTTGCTGGCAGTAGGTGTAAGTGAAGTGTTCATATTGCACTGTTTTCAAACTGGATTTGCAGGTGCGCAATGGAGCCTGTGGGTAAGATGACCCCCCTTATCTAACTGTTATACTCTTTATATTCATGTACATGTAGATACTCAACTGTGGTGCTAGACTTGATGTATCATGATAACTGGGCAGACTACTGACTTGAGTCGTAACATATCCCTTTATATCTTAAAGGTATTGATTGGGAAAACCAAACCATAAGGTAAAGTATAGTTCTTTGTATGGTGCAATTGTGTGTGCCATTTATATTCTCTAGCTGTGCATTAATTACTAAGGAATGGATGAATTCTATGGCAGTAATTAAATGCTTTCTAAATGTTAGGTCTCTTAGTGCCATATTCTCCTGAGTTTTATAACTGTTTGTAATGGTAAGGGAGTGTAGGAGAAGATGGATTACTACCTACTTAAATGTAATGTAATTATTCTGTCAATTACAATTACGAGATGGAAACCATTATTATTCACTGTACGCTGAAGTGTACTTCTCTTTGATGGAACATGGTACTGTAATAAAATAAAAAAGATTCAAAGGAAGCAAGAATCGTGATCCATGGGTAGTTTGGCCATTAAGGGCTGGAACTAACAGATTGAATTATTTCGTTCTGGCTGTTCATTTTGTTTGTTTGATGTTCACCATTGAAGGCAGTGTGTTAACCCACCTCAAGCATACTGGTACTGTATGATGATGCTTGCATGGGTTTGGGCTCAATACTGTGTTATATGATGCATGCTATGTTTACTTAAGACTAGAACAAGTTTTGTACATTTTTTACTGACAAACTGGGTCACAGTTATTTAGTATGTTTATGCAGGACTGTACACATTATCATCAATTTAAGCTCAGTCGGTCCAAAGGACTTAATGAGTGTATTTGTATGCCTGCATGTCTCCATGCTGACTAATGGAATATTCATATGGTAGGACATCCAGAGGCAGATTTTATTTTAATATATAATTAAATGTTGAATTATAAAAATAATGTATGTAGAAAGAGGAAATGTTTTTGTTTTTGTTTTGTATAAATAAAATGTTAAAATGTCAGTGCATATTGCTTTGTATTTACTGTCGTAAAATTTGTTGTATTTGATCTGGCACTGTATGTATTTGTAGAGATGTAAAGTAATTAATAATTGTCTATTTTTATGATGTTAATATTTAACGAAACACCGAAGCATTCTCAACCATGTTTTGTTTATCATTGTACCAGGTGAGCTCCGCCCATGTTAGGCCTTTTTTTTTTTTTTATCTTGTCCAATTTATGGACATGCTTGTGAGTTTCAACTGTGGTCTTTACTTGCACAATTGCCAGTTTCATTATATATTTTTTTCTGAAGACTTGTGTGTTTATATTGATTGTAAATTTCAGCTATGTAATAAAAGTGATTGCTGCGAAGTTTTTTTCTTCATCAACACAACATGGTGAGGTTCAGTGGTAATGGATTCACAATACTATTGCTTGAATCACAAATTGAATTGTACCTAGACCTGTGTTAGATGCTCCGTTGAAACAGCGCATTTGATAATTTACTGAATTAGGATTGACAGCTCGCCATGTTTTTTACAAATAATGCGTATTTATTAATTTGAGAAAGACATTTTTTAATATATTCTTTTCATGTTTAAAAATAACTGCATTCAAGCTATAATGCGGTGTGTATATTGCACCTATTGTTTTCAGTCCAGTTTGAATTATTTATTATCTACTTTTAATTTTAGTAGAATATCAGATTAAACTATTTTAATTAAGTCATTTTTCTTCTCATGTCTGTATTTTAACCCATTTAACTAAATATTCTTTAAATATTCTTTTTGAAATTAGGATAATGAAATATTATGTTGAAAACAAGTGTCGTATCCATTCTTTCAGAAATTGTCATTTATTGCATATCTTGAGGTAAGCATGACGTATTGAGTTGAATTATGAGGGTCATATTTCTTTGGTGTGCCTCGTAGATGATATTAAAAATATACATGTAAATTAGTTTAGATCAATATGAAGAAACTATGCAATTCTATATTCTAAAATTTCTTTTTTTTTTGATTACCAAAATAATAATTGAAATGCTATGCACTTAAGTTCTATCTCTTATTTACAAAAATCAATTTATTGCCAGTTTGGATGTTAAAATGATTGTGTTTGTGTGTTATAATCATAGAATAGCTTGAATTACATACATCTTTAAGAGCTGTGCAATTATACATTTACAATAAATATGATTGAAATATTTGAATAGTGTATCCAGCCTGTCGCATGCAAAGAGAGAGAAAACTGCTTTACTTTAACATGTATTTTGTGTATTTTTCAAACCCTATTACTAAAGCGATTCTACTAAGAAAGAAAAAAATGCTGTTACGAAACTCTAGATGTGTTTGCTACTTCCTGTTTGGATGGCAAGGCAGTATCTTGCCCGATCTCGAAAACCGAGGTACTCGTTCGTACCTTCAATACCGTCAGGCCTGTCATTGATGTTTGTCTGCTTATCTCCCTTGAACCAGGTCGATATCTGCCGATGACCTAAGCTACCTGCGGTTCTAACAACAGGTTTTTCGGTCTTGTTTATCTTGTTCATGTTGGAGACAGATTGTTAACCCTTCTATCTCTGTTCATATCTGAAACATATCTCGCCTGTGTACGCTGCTCGTTGAATCGCTCGCTAGCTATCTACCACTAACCTCCAGCACCGAGTGCAGGCACATCACAGCTTCTTACGTTTGTTATCCAACCCACTCAAGCATGTGTACAGACCATTATTCATCCACACGATTTTACGTCGTTTACGATTCGCACGTCTCAATGTGGTGTTTTGCGAGAAATTCGAAACAGCTCATGCAGAGAACAATCGCGAAAGTAATCTGATAAGTTTCTCATTACGGAATAGCAGAAAATTCAATAAGTTCTCCCAATGGAATATTGAGACTGTAGATTTAATTTGCTATTACACTAGGGAATGTGATAGACCGTGTGTCTGGACAAGACACCCATCATTGGCAGTTATTGTGGTTCGTTTCCCTACAGGAGGCTGGACACAAACAGAAGTAATTTTATGTATGTTTAATATTGCACGCCATGTGCAGTCAGGGATGGTGTTGTAGAGTTAAACGAGCAGAAGGTGTCGGAAACTGTCGGAATAATGAGAAATTGCTTTCCAGGATAACATCTCCCATTCCTGCAGCTCCATCCAGGGGTAAATAACTTCTCCAAGTCAAAGTATGCATGCCAAGTTATTGCTGAGATAATCTACCCACAATCTCTCGTTGAAGCAAATATAGACGACGACCAAGAGCAATATATTCTTGAATGAAGATAAAAATCAGACATTTGCTCATCTCATGGGTGAGAGAAGAATTTACATGGGAAATGAGATAGAATGTTGGACAAAGTTAAAGAGAGATGCAGACCAAATTGATATGTTCCATAATGATGTGATCCTAGGTACCACATTATTGAAGATCATAGATAGGGAATGGTCTGTACACTGCTTACTAAGGAAGGGTGCATACCGTACATATATTATCTTTGTTAGCGTCTTTCCGTGCCCTGTTGGGTCTGTAGAGGACTAGTCTAGGAATGCCTAGGTATTGCGTGTTACCTGGCTGTACATTGTCTGGCACAGCACCGACTGAAAGTGCACATTTGTCCTCTCTTCATCAGCCACAGTGATCGAAATTCAAAACTGCCAGGCGGTCATTTACTGGGCAATAGGTCATCTTTTTATGCGCCAATATGATGCAAACAAAACTTTATCTTTCTGGTCCTCATTCCACAACGATCGTAGCGCTACAAGAGTTGTAATTCCTTTGCAACTCCATGTTAACATATTGGAGTTAACTACTCTTGTAGCGTTACGATCATTCTGTGTAACGTGACCCTGAACCCTTGCGCATTTTACAATGACCTACCCTATTTTCCCATTACTTTCTTAATTTCGAACACTGAGCATTATTTATTTTTATATATTATATACGTATATGATTGTTCACTTTCTGTTATGAGCCCCCTGCTTTTTTTCTATAGTTTCCCCACACACAGCCTAATGAGCACACGCAACCTTCATCAGTTTTGGTTGTATTACACTTTATGTTGTATTAATTCATTTTTCACAGGTTTTGTAACCCAGAGGCTGGCATACTAATATCCCCCCCTTTCTGCATGATAGTTGGTATAGTCCACTAAACAAACATGGATTGCTCTTATTCTATGGAAGTCTTTGCTACGTTATTGTTTGTATTGGATGCGTTTACATTCCAGTTCCTACTTTTAGACTTTGTCAAAGTGCTATGTTCCTCTATTGTTTATCGATGTCTGTATCATATTGTGTACGACATGTTTTTCAGCAGTGTTTGTGAAATAATTAGTTTGTCAAATGTGAAACTGCCTGTACATATGTAACAATTTTCTACTTACGTTTATCAGATCGAGTAATACAAATATATCCTAAATATGCAGGTTATTTATGGCATTTGATGACAGTCGTTATCATGTTCTCTTTAAATGCAGTGCGACTCTTAGCAACATGTATGTTCAAGATTTATCAATGTCCTTGACATCATTTTAACTTTGACCATGTTGACAAGTCTAAATCATTAAATATTTCCAAGTATAACAAATGCTAAGGTATATTATGCCCACAACAACCATAGTTAATAGTCTCAACATTGTGTAAAATACTTTTGTGAAGATACCATGACCTTGTGTTCCCAACGACAAGAAGTAAATGTGCATGCATATTTTCTAGTGACTGATAAAGTTTTGCATATTTTCTAGTAACTGATACGAAACTTTGCTAAATTAATGACATAATAAATGTAGCCAGTATTTCACTTTTGAAATCTGGTACAATTTACTTTAATAATTGAAGTTGGTATTTTTATGAACAAAATGTTTTCCCCGTGTTAGTAGTTTTACAAATCTGAAATATTTATTGTAATTTCCCCCATTAAATCAGTTGATTTTTAAAGACTTTTGTTAACATTATCATCCTCTCATCTGCTCATACTTATATTCATCTTTATCACACCAGCTTTCAGTGCTTGCCCAGCAGGGTGAGGTAAATTTGTATGGGTTGATTGATTTTGTTGCGTGTCATTCATCTTGCTTATTTTTGTTCTCAACAGGTTATTTAAAAACATTTTTTTGTTGCATGCTCATAACACGTTAGTAGTTTCATTGTCATTCCTTGCATCATATCCATTTCTTCATCTCTCATGTTTTACAGTTGTGATATATCTATTTTGCATCCTACCATATAGTAGTAACTAACAGTTTAATCTTGGAAAATAATTACTAAAGTTTTCAGGTGTTCAACTGAAATGTTCAATCCTTGCTTTAACTGGTGTTTTATAGGAAATGTAACTTTAGTTTTCTAACTGTTCAAGTAAATATCCAAGAGTATAATTGTTTATATCCATGTTGGATTATGTGAGTGCAATACCTACTTTTAGTTAAAACATGGAAAATACAAATATTAATATATTATTAATGTTTATATAAAAAGAAAATGTGTGGTATTGTTCTTTGTGATCATAAACAAATTAAAATAATTCATTAATGTAATATTGCATCCAAATTTGTATATTTTTAACATAATCTATGAATGTCGACATACCTATAAACTCTCGTGTTTGTCTAATATCATCAACCTCCCAACAGAAGAGCAATGTTATTTAGTGGCATTAAATATTTACCCTGAAATATAACTCTTCAAATATGGTAATATCAGCTCCTCTAACCATCATGTATGTTACTCCTGGTAGTGTTAGTGGGCTATGGTTTCAATGGTGGCATATTTTCTTGAACTATATATATTTACTTATACATGTACCATAGTATATACAACTTTACAATATACCGACTACTGTTCCTTTTTCTTTGCTGTTCCTTCCACCTGTCCAAGTATACCTGGTCGACTGCACAGATATAAATCCATCCTGCTCCTAGTTCTATATATTGTTTAGTATTGTCCCATTAATCAATGTGCTTTCCTGCATGAAGAACTTGATTAGTCTGTGGGTGCTTGCTGGGGTTAAGCCTGAGTATGATCAAGTGGTTATGTATATACCAAGTATGATAGCAATGTTGTGTGTCCACCATATTATTACTGGTATCCACATCAAGATATGTTTATTATCTCCTTTGGCAAAATCTGATTACTCAGCAAATTCCTAATCTGGTTAGTCATGCATTATCACTGGTTTTTAGTATCCCTAAAAATTTGTTGTTGAGTATGGTTATGTTCATAAAGAGCTTATTTAATCCCAGTTATATTAATTTGATTCAAATAATGTTGGTGCATTAATCGTATTGTCTAGATGTGGCTTATTAACTTTTTTAGGAACTATATTTCTTAATAAACATACATTTCTTAATAAACATACATTGTATTACTCCAAAGGAGAATACTTACTAACACAATATTTGCTCTCATCATTTATTTTCTTTAAAAATATATACTTGATTTCTATTCCATCGATGTTTGCATGTATCATATGCATAACTCAGTAAATTCAGCTTTAAAATATACATATTTTTTTGCATGTGGTAAATCTTTTTAACAGTTAGAAAAGCAATCTGACCATCACTAATCTTATTTAACCTATAGATAACTAGTAAGACAGTTTTCCCATGGGTTATTTATCTGTATAGTACTACATTGTAGAGCGACAGGTGTAACTGTGACCTTTTATTAGAGGTCACATCCCAACTACGAAATGCTAGACATTGGTTGTGGTTGGAACCTGTGGATTGTTGCTTGATATCCTGTACGTAGCCAGTATAGAGTATTAATTGGATAGTTCTGTGCCCTACTAACAATAGTCCTTTGCTAGGTGATAATATTCTGCTGCATACCATCAATTTATAAATTTTTGAAGATTTTTGTTTAGACATTTTTGATTTTGTTTGTAAAAGTTAATTTACCTTTAACATAGTAAATAATGATTATTTGAAACAGTTCTGTTTGAGATCCATTGATAATAAATTCAATCTTTTCAATTTGAGGTTTGTTAATGCACGCTTAAATTTTGTTATTGATAATGCACAGGTAATAGGTTTTTCAGTTTCCAAATAGATGTTAATCATATGTAAATATACTTATATTATTTGGCTTCATTCATGTGGTAAATTAATTGTGTTCTAGTTCACTAAAGTCATATTTTTTTCAGAATAAAGTTTATGCTCTAACATCAATTGAACTCTACGTGAATAGTAACAATACCGGTAGTATTCTTAATATTATTGTCTAGTATTTGTAGTAGAAAATGTAGCATCACTGTATTGGTAACAAGAGTGTTCATAGTATCCAAACCAAGCTCCAAACAATTTACTTTATGCTAATAGCATTCTGTCACTCTTGGGTTTTTTAATGCACATATATCGTACCTATATTATAGTACCTGATATACAGTTATTAATATTACCAATATTCTATCTAGTTTTATTTAATCAGATATATCCGAAAGTATTATATTTGCCACTTTTCCAGATTCTAGTAAGTTACAGGGCTTGATTGACCTTGACAATGTCATGCATAAATTTTCCTTATAATGTGTTGTCATTTTCTTTATTCTGTTGTAATGTTATATCTTCATGAGCAAAATATATATTTGTATTTATTACATCGTCAAATAATAGTTTTGGTTGTTTTTAATCCACAAAAACAATTTTTGGTATTTGCCTGAAAATCTTCATGAATAACTTGATGTCTTGTTAAGGATATGTATTCTATTTTATATATTATTATTAATTTTTAATATTATTGTACTAACTAATGCACTAAATGTTGGAAGATCACATAAAAAAATTGTGAAAGAACCATCTCCGCACCATAGTTTTTTAACTTACAAGTTTTACCACGTTTCAGATGAAACAAGATGTATGTGAGTTTGCTTGAAAGCTACCTACTAGTGTATACATATATACACCTCACTGACCCATTAACATAGTGCAACAATTCCTCTGAGTTGGCGGCAGACTTTAGTTCTATAGAGCTGTTGTTGGGGCACCCCGGCTTTGTTTCACTAACGTACACCACAAGCACAAATACGCTGCCAAGTAGGTAAAGATTAAGCTGCAATTTGGACACGATATGAGTAAGACTGATTTATCAGTTCCGTGTCATAAGACAGAGAAAGAAAGCATGTTTCCGTAATCATATGTACTTGTCATTATATTGACGTACAGCTTTGTATTCTATACTAACGTATTGGTCGCATTATACTTATTGTGTTCATGAAGAGAAAGCTTCAGTTCCACTCTGGTGGAGGTTTTTAGAGCAGAACTGCTGAGAGCGATTTGAAATGAAATATGCTTTATGTATTTTTATTTACTTATCCACACTAGTCTGCACTTTTTTAACGAGTGATTTATCTTAATATATGTGATTGTCCATTTATCTGTTTGTCTGCCTGTGCATCCATCCCTCAACTTGTATGGAGGCGATATCGAGTGACCTTTATTGCACTTTGCATGACCTTGACCTTCAATATGCATCACAATGTACTTGTTGATCTAGAGGGCCTGTTGTTTCTTCTCCCCTTCATCTGTCAGTAATCTAACATTGCCAGTCATACCTCTGTATAAGGACGAGGGCGGGGTCTGTGTTGTAAGTTTGAGCTGTGTTTTCATATGTACTTACTTTTCCACGTGGCCTGTAACCTTCTCACTGGTCATTGGTAGATACTGCAGCATTAGTTACATTCACCTCATATTATCAACCCTTCCTCGTGGAACTGTGTATTCATTATGGACCAGAAAAACGTTTGCTAATTATTATTATTTTTATTATATATATTTTTTAAATACTTATATTTTATTATTTTTATTATTATTACCATATATATATATATATACTTTTTAAATTTTGAAGCGTGGGGGAAGCAAATTTGTGTACATGTTTACATCTTGGAATTGTTTTGGAAATATTCGATTCAAGAAATTCATGGTCCAGATCTCTACATGAGCTAGTCCAAACTTTCTCTATGGTGCTGTAAAATCATAGCTATAATGTTTTATTGGGGTACAGTTGAGGTGATGGATGGAGAGGAAATCATCATCATATTTTATCATTATGATTTACCCAGCAGAAATGATGACTTTGCTTACAGACACCACCCTGACCGTATCCAATAAATTAAATGGGCATGGTTTTAGTCCCCACCCAGGAGAAAGTCGGCCTACACAAATTTCTCTTCATCTCTCTCAACTGCATGTATTTAGGCCTTGCTTCCCGTTGTGAGTATGTATATATATCTCAGCTAGGTGGTTTACCTATGGAAGCTGCTGGCAGTCGTGTGTGTGTGTACTGTAGACTGCTGTAGTTAGTTGACAAGACGTACTAACAAAAGACGGCTCCGCCCAGTGAGGGAGGGTGGGTGTGCCGGAAAGCGCGCTGTCTGGCGGAGGGTTAAGGGGGTTCAGCATGCACTCTGTGTACCCCCCGGCCCCCGCCGCCGGTGACGACAGGAAGGAGGTGGTCCGTATGAAGGAGTCGCCAGTTCTGACGGTCTGCGTAATGTTTCAGGTACACCTGTGTCGGTGCAGTCCAACAACAAGCCACTGCACGAAGGGGAGAAAAGTCTTAAACCTGTCGTCAAGACCAGTCAGGATGTAAGTGTTTTTGCACATGTTTAGTGTTTATTTTGTGTTCCTAAATTTAGCTGGTTGTAGTGTTTTACCTGGAACTCTCACATACAGACGTATTGGGGGAATGTTCACAATGCTGTGGGGTATGTCAGTAAGGCCCTGTCAGTAATAGTCTGGTATGTGATAGAGAAAATGTTCAGTATTTAATCAGAACTGTTGTTCTTGAGATGTTTATGCAAATAATAGTGGACATGGGCATAGCAATAGGTACTTATGTTAAATTATCTTATCTTCATATTTCATATACAAAATAGCAAATATTTTACTGTATTTTTACTCAATCTTCTAAATGCAATAAAAAAAACTATTTATTTCTTGGCACTGTAGCCAGAACAGAATGAATATTTTTTTTGTGCATGTAAAGTATTGTATTCTGTGTGTCAAGAACACATTTCTAAGGAAGATTGCATGATGCTGTACTCTTCTCATTATTCATGACCATATGGTATATCTATAAACTGACAAGTGACTATATGAGCAATATAAGGATGAAATAAATACTAAATGTGTTTTCTGTAGCATGGATTTTCAAAATAAGGTAGGCGTAGATAGGGAAAACCTTTTTCCTAAGTTGGCATAACTTGTACCCAATCCCATTCTATTGTGAATAAAATATGTTTAAACTAAACTAAAAACATTTTATTAAAAAAAATATGTTATTGCCAAAAGAAATTGGGTAGGCAACCTATTGTAAGTATTGTATTTTAAAATCTGAAGCATGTATGTGTGGCCCTAGTTTCAGTAAGTGTTTTGCATGTTGCAGGCCCCCACAGTCAAAGAGCAGGGTGACACAGAGAAGACTAAAGACACACCGGAGGTCACAGAGGCAAGTGCCGCCCAGAACACTGCTGGGAAGGCGTCCACACTGGCCAAGCTGAAGAAGGCCACTGCCAAGGCGGCAAAGACTCCAACACCATCGCCGCCAACAACACGCTTGACGCGGTCGGCCGCACGGAGTGGAGAGAAGGTGAGGGAGGGGCACTATGCAGGCAGCGCACAGTTCCCAGCGAGTAGGACCCTAACATAGCATCTTTTACCTAGCCATCTGACGGCAGCCGCAAGTCTTTTTCTCAAAGGGAGACAATTTGTAGGGCAAAGAGTACTTTTGGCCTTCATACTTTCACTGTTTTCCATATATATTTTTTACAAAATTGTCTTATGCTAAGTATAAATGTGTATATTGTTGCAAAAGTGACAATTTGTAAACTCATGAACAGCCACCCTCTATGTGCAGACTATTGTGACTACTAACATGCATTAAATTCCTTAGGCTATATACTTTTCTGTAGATCTTTTGCCTGTGAGGCTTAAATACATATCTATAGATAGAATTAAAATATCGCCCAATCAGAGAACTCCTATGGGTGAAATATTCCTGCTGCGTCGAAAAACGCTGATTCAATCAAATCTAAGCTTAGATCATGAATGAGTGAGTGAATATGGAGTTTTAACATCACTGCGGGATAAATCAAGAAACAACATATTTTTATGCTCGCAAATATTAATATTAACTCATATCCAAATTTAACATCCTTAATTCCTAAAATAACAATATTGTTCAGAAACTTATTGTTATAATATATATTCATTCAAGCCTCGCCCACCTATAATGAAGCTACAGATAAGCATATTTCCAAAGGCATTTGACGAATGTTAAGTAGGCATAAATGGTCTGTTTCCAGGCTGAGGAATAGCATGCACTTGTCTTTGATCTAATGCTACAATACATGTAGACAAGAATGGACTCTTTAAGTAATCGTATCTATAAAGCAGAACAGTGCATTATTTTCTCTCCACCTTTTGCTAAGAAGACTTGCTGTTTCCAGTGGAAGATGCTAGAGGATGCAGACTTGTAAAATAAGACTTTGGAGAACCTACTCCTAATGGAGGGCCATGGTAATAAAAACATATCCTTCCAATATTTTCTTTCGACCTAGGAATAATCAAGTAAAAGGTACACACACAAAAATGCATTCCAAAACAAACAGCTGGCAGAAGTAAATTATTATGTCCTTATCGAATGCCTTTAGAATGATTTTTGGATAATCAAGCATGGCAAGGGAGCTAACTCAATTACATTTTTTGTGGAAATATGGTTTCCAGTTATAGAGAGGTTCTCGAGAAGGTAAGTTTCATTTCTCAGCATTGAATTCAAAGTTACTGATATTGACCAAATCAAATAATATGTGGTTCAAATTGTTAGTTCAACTATTGACAAGCTCTGCAAATTTCAGAAAACAGTTTATTTTCCAAATTTAACATTCTTGAAAGTTTTCCTTTTTTATTTTGATCGTTCTGCTTTGGCTCTCAAAAATCCATCAACATTCACAAGGTTAAAAAAAATGACAAATTCACTATTTGGAAGTACGAAGCTTGTCTGTAGTGAAGGAAAGGTTATATCAACACTACCAGAATTTAGTGCCTGGTTTACAATATTTTATTTTCCTTTCCTTTCTTTCAGCGTAAGTCAGCCTGTCAAATGTAATGTTATGATTCAAACCTTGATTTCTATCAGTTTATGTAGTCTGTCTTTGTGTGTGTTCAGACAGTAATAGGGTATTTATATAAAATTTACCCATCACTTTTGATATTCCATTCAGTGCCAAGTAACCAAGTATGACTGTACAAACTCATGTGCACTTGCAACATTTACAACATAATCAGTCCTAAGCTGAACTATATATCACTATTTCATTATTTTAAAGTTTCTTCTATATTTGCTGATATTATAACTGCAGTTCACTGTTGATATACTTTATGCAGACTCTAGTGTATTTTCAGCTTCAATAAAACCCAACCAGCTTATCTAGTGCTCCTTCTATGTAGTGTTTCCAGCATATACCTAAAAATATTAACCAGAAAATACTGTTTTCTCTCATCAATTTTAGTAAAAAAAATATTTCTTGACATTGGGGAGTTATTCAAGGTGTGGGTAAAATACATCATGCACATTTTTTAAATATTTATTCTTGCACTTTGGCGATAGTTGACAATACTGTAAAATTAATATGCCAGGTGATATATTCCTGCTGTGACGTAAAGCACTAATTCGTTGATTTAAAGTAAATATGAATATTGAGGTTGTACATACAGTGGAGTCTGTATACGTTTGGCTTATATTGGTATGCCTGGGTTTGCCATGTTGTATCGTTGGATTATGCCCATTCTAATGTGCACTCTAACGTGTAGTTAGTTCTCTCCCGTTCTGTACTAGTAGCGTAGATAGACTACACACTGATTTGACCAATCACAGGAGCTGCCCTTGGCACAAACGTACATTGCGTTCAGCGTTGACATACTATATAAATATATCTATAAATATATATATACATATCAAACATTAGGGCGTGGTCGCATGGTGTCGTCACTCACTTGTGACAAGATTGTGTTCAGAGTGAATGTTGCATCCATTGAGAGAACAGTACCCATTGTAGATACTTTCTACATAGATATATTCTGTAGGGATGTGGTTGCATGGTGTGTTATAGACGATACCATTTTACATATATCCAACAATCTTTGTATGTAGTTAATATTATAGTTACAATATTTAAGTACCGTAATTCATCAGTTATCTGCTGCAATACCAGATGTATTCCATTGAGATAAAAAATGAATTTTAAAATATAGGTTAAAACCGTAAAGTATTAAATAAATTGTTTGTATAATTGTGGTCACCAGTAATACATGCTTGACCTTACTTGTAAACATATCGCATGGCGTACGTCCTCTGTGGTATGATAAATATATATATATATACATTATATATTATAATATATAAACACAATTAATCCTTTCCTCAAGTTTGACTTATTTGAATTTAATGAGGAGCACCTTTCTTGACTTGCATGGTCTGTATGATGTAACAGTGCTTATAAATTTTCACTATTGTTATTAAATATTTCTTAATATAATTACCTATCTGAATATCATAAAGTCGAAGCAAAGCATTTTAAAGTCTTGTACTATTTCTTCAAATGATTTTTATAGAAATAGGTATGGATTTGATTAACGACTTTTGTGCCTGTATTCTTAAATATAGTATTCGATTGTACTTAAAAATTATTATATTAAGATATTTTTTATTTGTGGTCGTACTAACATTTCGTCATACATCTCTTTGTGTATTGATGATATCGTGACTGGGATGTATCATGTTTGGTTATGTTTACTAAATATTCCAATGCTTTTTCTACAACTCGTAACACTTATGTTTTATTCCAATAATCCGGGAATGCCCGATGCCATGCATTAAAGGGAAACAGCGGTACTCAATACGTGTCAAGTGTGTTTTGTAGTTTTGATAAATCTGCTCATTCTTGGTCTCATCTATCCAGCACTCTGAACAAATGTTTAATATCTCGTCACCAAAACAATATACTGCCTGCATGTTATGTGGGTACATGTCACTGTGTGTAATCCATGTTGGGATCGTACGGACAGACTTCAGTCCATTCACTGCCCAGTATTGGCATTTCTGTTTCAGTAGTCCGGTTTGTGTTTTAAACAAAATTCATTCCAGTTCTTTATTATTTTTTCTTTCTTTTTGTTATTTTTCATTCAAAAAATTTAAAATTGGCAAATTGATGAGACATCAAAGTTATTATTTGTTTAACTTGTCGATTACATGATTAAGTATTTTTTATGAGCTGTGGTAAAAGAGGTATGCTATTTTCTTCACCTCTAGCCAATGACGATAACCATTTTTTAACCAATATTTTAATGTCATGTTCTGCTTGGCTTTTGCCCACCTGATATGATGAGGTATTTTACTAACATCTTATTATACAGTTATAAATGTATGAGAATTTGTTTTACCTATCGGCATGCCTTTCATGCAGTTTTGTATAATGCTTCAATTATATGTACTTTTAAATATATTTATAGAATAGAAAATAATGTTGTGTATCAGCTAATAATATAACCAAAAAATAAATACTCCCAAATTCCTCTTCCAAGCTTGACAATTTCAGAAAATAACCGTAAATATTAAATAATGTCTTTGAAAAAATATGTTTCAATACTTGTTGGATTGTTGTCAATTTCTGCCTTTTTTTGTTTGAGATACCCATGTGTTGAATGCATATACATAACAGCACTGTTTTAGATAAAAGAAAATAAATAGATAAGATATATTCAAATGATATGGTAACAGAAAGGATTTGGTAAGAACTTGTGTATACCCATATATGTGGCTTCGTTAGTGGTCTAGGTGGGGAACATCAGTGTCTGCATGCTCCAGCGTCTTATCTGTTTTTCATTCCCAGTGCATGATGGAAGGCCGTCTTGTACGATTTTCTCGTATCCTATTTTAAGTAGAACCTGTCTTCACCTAACCCATCAGATTGCAGGGCCGTATTTTTGTCCTGCATTTACTAATAGCAAGTGCTGGTATCAGTTCTGTTGTTATCTTACATCATGAAGTAGAGCATGCCAACATTGCCACCGAAGGATTTTCATTATAGGTAATTAACGTTTAATTGCACTGTTTGAATTTCGGAGAGAACTCGGATCTAATATGCAATGTAGTGCTACCCAAAAAGGGGAGGAAACAAATTAATCATTATTTAATGTACACTGTTATAATAAAAAAATTAATTATGTTTCATTCAATTTTAATTAACGAAAGTTAATAATTAATGTATTGTATTATTGTTAATTGTTGCACAAAACCAACAACCATCGATAATCAAAATTGCTGAATTATGTGTTGTTGTTTTTCTCACTGGAAGGTAAATTCTACTCTTTCCATCTATAATTTGGTCTCCTGCTGTCCTGTCTTTAAATAGCCATGTAATCACTGTATAACCTTCTGAAGACATTACTCAGTATCTTACCTCTACGATTGTGGTGTGGTTTTACATATGTTGTGCAAATTCCAGATGTATTTTAATAGCCATGCAACTTGCTCTGACAGTGTACACCTGGCAGCTGGCATGGCATCTGTTTGTTAAACCTGCATTTTCACTTAGGTAGACTTAACCCGTATTACCAGTGCATTGGTGGGACATTTCACTTACGGACTGTATTTGTGAAATTGTATTTATTTAATAATTCTAAGTCAATTTATCCATCTTCATTTAAATTTGAGATTTAAAAAATTGAATTAATAACAAGTCTCAGATTACTATTTACAATCCAATGGTATTAAGTTTTAGTTAAAGTTTGAAATTTGAAATGTCCCATCAGTTCAATGCCTGTAGATCTAACACCATTTGAAAATACTGCTGAAATTGCAAAGAAATATGTCACAACCTACAACTGCATAGGGCTACGGCCAAATACCAAGCTTTTGCTTATCCTAAATGTTTTTGTTTTTATTTGGCAATTACACTTCATTTCCGAGTGAATTACACATGACCTTTTAATGATAATTAATGCAATTGTATATATATCCCAAATCATATCAACACACTAATAATATATTCATCCTACAGTAATCTAACATATGAACAGTATGCATGGTATTATTATAGCAAATGGTTACTTCTTTGAAAGAAGCTGTCAAAATATATTTAAAGATATAGAAATGATTTTGTAAATTTAATTCAGTTATGTTGACATGCATTCTAAATTGACGTTCACAATGTGCATGCTAATTATCCTCTTAATACACTGTAAACCAATGCTAAAGTGAGTTCTGGTTTAGGTTTCGCCCACTAACACCTTGTTATTAATGTAACTATTGTGTATAGGGGCACCTTGTGCCATTTCACTACTAACTGTGACACACCAAACAATATTTTTACCTTTTATTTATCAGTTGCTATTACTGCTAATGGAGCATGCAGTACTATTATTATGATATACTATTTTGTGGACTATTTTATCATTTCTAAAATCTCTAGATCTTCGACTTTGTAAAGTCTATCATCTGTTTTGAAGACACTTTTCACATGTTAACGTTGTACTGCATTGAGGTTAATTCAGTTTGTGTTCATTTTGCTGTCTGTAGTTCAAGAAGAAAGTTGACACAATCTATCTATGAAAACTACAACTCAAATTATTTTCAAAAATGTGGTGTAGTTTTTTTTCTATATGAGGACTTTTATTTTTTATAAATTGGTTCACGGATCCGCCGACTCCATTTTTACGAAAATTGAAAAGACCCCAATATTGATTTCTATTATATTTAATCACTAATATTTTTAAATATTAAAAGCGAGCAAATACATGCTAATCAGATTTTTGCCTTGGGAATGTTTTCATAAGGTTTTCCTTCTGTTTATATGAAAGCAATATTTGACCAAATCTAAAGCATTCCTTGTGAGCATCCAGCTTCATGCCAGGGTATTTTGTGTCAGCTTTGTTCTTCGACAACAATTTCATAAGCGAGAAAAAACACACATCCACACACTACAAATTTTGCAAATTCTTTGGCTTGGGGGAATTGCATGACTTCTAGATAATAGCTTGCTGTAATGAGTCGGTGCCCTTCACTCCTAATACCACCCCAGGGGTGGATCCAGTTGTTCTGACGTCCAGATCAGGTTGCTGTATCTGCCCCTGACCCCCCTGACCCCCGCCGCACACTGTACTCCTGTCTACTTAGTGACTACTGCATACAGGCTCGGGTACAATACTACCTGTATATTGTGTCATGTCTCATAGCTCACTGGAACTCATTATATCTACTATATGCAGCGGTTAGTGGTAAAGCAATCCCAAGTTACACTTGGAAATATCAAATTATTTTAAATCATCCTTAGACGTTACAGATTTTGGTGACTTCATTTTAACTCTAACAAAACAAATTAGTGAAGCTGTTATATCTACATTTATATATACAATTTAGTCTCTGTTTTCTCACTTTTTATTTAATTCTTAGGCCAGTTCTTACATTGATATCTTCAATGCTATTCTCCATAAACAATCTGGTTCAAGATTAATTTAGATTTTTCCAAGTATTAAATAATTCAAACAGATGCTTTCCATTTCGTAGCAAATTTCATCATTGTATGCATGCTTCAGTGCAAAAAAAAAGTCAAACGAATATTGTCACATTTAGTTTGTGTAATGTACCTTTCCTATACCAGATATGAGATGATGGTTGTTCTGTCTTTCATTTTATTTCAAAGGATATATCACTGTCGGAGGTCTGATGAGTTTCCTTGTCTTTCAGGCTATTGCTATTGCTGCGCCTCCTGCTCACGACGACTCTACAAAAACGGTTGATGTGGCAAACAAGTAAGTATATCTACATCTGTACACATGCTCATTTAGGTTTCATTTGCAGTAACCCTGTTCATGCTGGAAGCAACCGGAAACTCACCTTCTCCCTGCTGAATAAAATCAAAGTGTTCTATTTCTGCATGTGATTGGGCAACTTAAGTTGCCTTCAGCAGGGAGAGGGTTAAGAGCAATGCTTGTGGCTAATCCAGCATGGAGATCATTAATGTAGTAGCCAAGCATGGACTTGTTTAAATGAAGAGAAACTAATTAATCTCACCGGACTGTCGTTTGATATCAATTACGGTAGAACTCGCATATACCGGCCTCTGATAAACCAGATACTCGCCTATAATGGACTGAATCTGAAGTCCCGGTCCTGTCTAACGCTAATTATGGCATATGCGTATAACGGACTTTGCATATAACGGACAAAAATAGCTGGTCCCAATGAGTACGTTATATGCGAGGTCTACTGTATGGTACTTTTCTCCAAAATAATTGCTGGCTAAATGGGAACGTAGGAAAATAGCAGATCGTTTTGTGCATATAGTCCATTCGGTTTCTGCTTTGGGTTTTCTTACAAAACAATATGGCGTCCAAACCTGTAGTGAAAAGTGATACTACATTATACTGACTGAACGGTTCCGTATCACTACATAGTGCTATGTACAAAAAGGTAGTGCACCCTGAACGCAACCCAGGCCTGGAGGTACGATCCTTCCCTGACGCACAGGCCTGATCCTTGTTTTGTTATCTTATAAAATATGTACATGAGCAGTAATATACTTGGAGCTGTGCTCATACATTATTTGCTGTCCATCATCTTTTGTAGCAAAATAAAACTGTATATATAACAATCATGTAAATATGTAACCTGCATTTAAAGTGACTCAGTACATCAAAATCAAACTTGGAGCTGATGATCCTACACCACATAGTGTGATTGAATCATTCCAAATGACCCACTATCGATAAATATGTTCATTTTAAGTCGTTTATTTACATAGCATGTTAGGTGAACAGGATGATGCAATGATGAATGTTGACATGACCCTTTACAAGTTCCCCTATGTGTACGAGTCGCTTTAACATGTGGTTACCGTCCATTATGAAACAGAAAACATTTCTATAATCTAGAATCGCATCTTGTGCATTTACTTTATGAAGAGACTCGACACAATCAAGTTTGACAATTGAGTAAACATCCATTGTTTGATACATAGACTTTGCCATTACCCATTACCCATTCTCACAACATTGTACATCTTTGGATAGTAATCGGTGTTAGACAATGTCCTAGTGCGTGGTAGTTTGTGTATATATGACTGTGTGTGCGTGCATGTGTTATACTAGGAGTGACGAGCATTTGAGATGCTATGGATGTGCTGCATTTATATACAGAGAAAGTCTCTGTGCTATATTAAAACAATAACTGCAGACGTTGTTCTGTCGTATTTTCCTGTACTTTTCGGCAGTGTACGCTGCATGTTTGCGTACGCTCAACATCCTCCTCTAGCCAAGACCTGCGGAAATGACAAAGGAGACGAGAGATGACAGGGTACGCACGTCAGAGGTCAGAAGAAAGCTTCTCCTACTTTGGTGACTTCTACGTGCTTCTGTAGTATTTCCCACAGGGAGTAGTAGTCGAAGATCTCCATAGCTCCCGAACACTTGACGTGGAACCAGACCGACGCCAGGAACGCCACCACTGACGCAAACAGCAGCATCTTTGTTGAAACGTTGCAACTGCTGTCTCGCGAGTCCATGTTTAGTGTCGCGCACAGTTGCCGACACGTCTGCTCCGAGGTTTGCAACCGAGATGCCAGGCGCCGACTGGACGAGTCTTCCGTTGGGAGAGTGGCGTCTTCCACGCTCAGCGTTCTCAGCGTCATCTGTTTGGAACAATGCGGACTTGTGTCGTCGCAGTCGTCGCAGTCCTCGCCGTGGCCTTCAACGGGCGCTTGTTGAGAATGGAAAGAATCTGTAGATGCCAGCAGGGAGGTTTTGCTACCGTTGCTGGCTTCATCTACGTTGAAAGATCCAGAGCTTTCAATAGTCAAGGCTTGGGAATTGTTGCTGCCTTCAAAGGTTTCATTGGAAAGGAAAGATCCAGATCTCTGGGGGTAAACGTTGCTATCATCCTCAACATACCCTGAACGTTGAACAGATGTCGCCATGGACACGTTGCTACCTCTAATGGACTCATCATCATGAACAGACACTGATCTTTGCACAGCAGACAATGATCTTTGCACAGATGGTGCTATGGACATGTTGCTACACCTACTGATCTCATCGGCAAGATCAGAACCTGATCTTTGCACAGATGGTGCTATGGACATGTTGCTACCCCTCCTCTGTTCACTAGTAGAAGACCTTGATCTTTGCATGGACTGTGGTATTAACATGTTGCTACCCCTAATTGGTTCATTGGTAGAATGCTGTGATCTTGGCATGGACTGTGATATGTCTGGAACAACCAGCCTGGTAGGAACATCGTTGTCCATAGTAAGGATTCCGTTTAGGCCGGACATATTGCTGCCATATCCATTATCAGCTGCCCTGGAAATGTCCCTAGAACTTCCTCTGCGACTTAGACTTAATGAGGATACATTGGGATCGGCACCTTCACGACTGTCGCCTTCTGTGGGCGCAGACGCGACCGCATACGCGTAACCGTCATCTATCCCAGATCCCAGTGCCCCTTCTCTCGAAGGCGGAGCTGATGTTTGTGACTGTGATCTGCCAACAACACCTCCGCTGTTTTCATAATTGGTAGTCATGGATGCGTAGCCTGTATCGACATCGGACCCAAATGCTCCGTCTGTTGATGCCATTTCCGCTGTTCTCTGAGTAGGGTTGCCTCCGTCGTGCTCACTTGACCAGCTAGACATTTCTAGGTGGACATTGGTACGGCCATCGCTCCGACCGTCGGAACCAGTAGAGAGGTCGTCTGTGTTGTAGCTTTGATCTGATGATGTGATCCGCATGGACTGGAATGATATATCGGTGCTTCCATCGAGGTCAGCACCACCCCGGTCCACGTTCTCATATCCTGCATGGAAGAACAGGCTACACGGTTAGAACGACGAGAAACCTTACAATTAGATACGCCAACTCCTTCAACAAACACGCACACACACGCACACGCACACACACACAAACACATACACACACTCCCGTACACCACACGCATACGCGCACACACGCTCTCTCTCTCTCCTCACACACACACACACACATACACACACACACACACACACACACACACACACAAACAAACAACATCCGTCTCTGTATTGTAGCAAACAAGCCTTGCTAGAAATTCTACAAACCAACTGATCTTGATTGTTTTCTAAGCATACCTTCCAACCGCTGTACAGTTGCGAATTCGTCGTTCATCATCACTTCTAGAGTATGGTCTTCGTAAGGACACTCCTCAGAATTGTACGCCAGTCTTCGCCATCCTATTCCAAAATCCAGCTCAGCATCTCTGAAGAAACCGTATTTGTTTTTCAATCTGCTCATGGCATTGACGATTTCACTGGTTATTTTCCGGAAAGGAATAGCCTAGTATACTTTTTAAAAACTTTTTTTGTGTGTGTGTTGGGGTTTAAAGTCGCTTTCTAGAATCTTTCACTAACATCACGACTTGTCAGTTTAGGGTAGGAGGAAACCCGCAACATCCGTAGCGCTGAATGTTGCAGTAAACCTGCGAGCACCGGCTGGTACTGACAAGACCAAGGATGATACGGTAACTACATTGCCACTCTAACATCCTATCAATATCGCGTCAGAATCGTCGCAAATGGGTGAAAAATTCCCGCAGCGACGTTAAACTCCATATTCACTCACTCGCGTCAGAAAGTTAACGAACATTCGCGAACATTGATGCCTGGCGGCCCCCGGGACCGGATTTGAACCTGGAACCGTTGGCTCCGAAGTTCAACGTTCTACCACTGCGCTACATCCCTCCCTCCTAGTATACCTGATTCAAACGAACTCGATGCAGTACTCCGTTATCGCAGACACGCGTGCACCGGGAACTGTTTATGTACCCGAGTACTCGAGTAACCTGGCTCGCGGTTTGATGCCGTTTGATGCCATTATATACGCGATAAGATTATTGTTTGTAATGCAGCAACAACAACGCATTCCAGTCACACATTGGCTATTATATTATACTCGTTACGATTCCATTGTATCCAGGATTGACTGCACGGCACTGTTAATGATTACTATTTTTTTTAACGATGATGCATGGCGTTGCAGCTATATAATCGGTTCTATTTGCGCCGCAACATCTACTTTTCTCAAGCGGTAGCAACATTCAGAATACAATCACCGCCAGTTGATGATAACTGTCGATAGTGTCGATGAAAAATAAACAATGACTATGCTTTCAAGAATTCCTGCCATGCGACGTATACAGTAGACCTCGCATATTTATAACAACCTCGCATAAACCGGATACTCGCCTATAACGTACTGAATATGAAGCCCCGGTTCCGTCTAAACAGTATAGGCCTACTTCACGATATGAAAACTTTAATATATTAGGGGATCATGATAAGTGCGTATACAGCTGGTTGAATATGTGTAGCACTTATATTTTAAAAAAAGGGTATAAATTCAAGTAGGCCAACCGGTTGTTATTGGGCATGCAGATACACATGACTTTCAAACGAGTGTACTGCTACACGTGTGTGTTTAAAGTCAAGATTTTCTGGATTGGACAATAACGTCTCACGAAACAATCGTAGCGTTATTCACGTATGAAAAAAATCATACTCATAAAAGTTTCGTAATCTCTGGGCCTGGGGTGCGTTCAATCTGCACACTGAGTAAGCCGCTTAGCTAAACTGGTTCCCAGGATTCGGCTTTCAACGCCATCCTGGAATCCCGAGCACAAATACACCGGAAGTAGCCTTTCAAGAATGAGTCCCCGTTCGGCCCACGATTCGGAAGTCCATACCGTACCTCTGGGTCTCCTCATCTGCAATGCAGATGGCTATTTGCCAGAGCAAGAAGATGATGTCTTCCATGTAGTTGACGAATGGAAAGACCTCGTCGGTGTCGTCGTGACTGCAATACGACAGCGTCCTCAGTTTGTCTTGTAGTGCGTCCACATCTTGCCGCGTCTCCTGGAAAGCATGATGTCTATGTATTGACTGTTCATGTCAGTGTCAGACATCAGTGTACTATTACCGAGTATGCCTACACACACCAAGTGATGAATTGAATTTTTTTTAAATATTTCTTTTTTGTATTGGGGTTTAAAGTCGCTTTCTAGAATCTTTCAATAATATCACGACTTATCAGTTTAGGGCAAGAGGAAACCCACAATATCCGTAGCGCTGAATGTTGCAGTAAACCTGCAAGCACCGGCTAGTACTGACAAGATCAAGTATGATAACTGCATTGCCACTCTACACTCAGTGCATCCTATCAATATCGCGTCAGAAAGGTAACTTTTGCGAACATTGATGCCGGGTCCCCGGGACGGGATTTGAACCTGGAACCTTTGGCTCCGAAGTCCAACGTGCTACCACTGTGCTACATCCCGCCCCCTCAATTGTACTCAAAAAGGTTCCATAACCTCAGGACCAAATAAATAAAAGCTAACTTCTATTCAGAATTGCCTACAAATCATACCAATGCAGAATATTACTGCAGTCTGATTTCACTCATAAATAACATGTGGGGCACATTCACTTACAATTTATGAAGACACTGGGATTTATAAACAGTTAAAGATCTCATTATAGATATAGACGTGAGTGTAGAAGACACAGCTACTCATCTCTGCGTGATGCTATCAGTTCTGTACACCAAATTATTTCTAACTTGTCAGTCACCAAGTACCCCTACCCATATATCAAAAACTACTGTCAGTACAACAACTTACCACTTCGCTTGAACAATCCTAGGAACCTAAGAATCAAACCCTACGTTTTCCACATTAAATCTAAGTAAAGGCTGATAAAAATCAACATGTAGCTGTATGGGAACTTTTCCAAACTGCATCTTAAAATATTCCTGTCTTAAAACTTGTTATCCTCTTATCATGTTTATTACAAAGCGATATCTTGGTTCAAGGTTCAGATCTATGGTATTTTCGTGAAGAATGATGCATACCTAGGTTCCTTGTTGAAAGAAGAATGTTGTTTGTACCAGACTGATTCTACAGTAGAAATATGCTGGGAGGATAACAAATGTAGGTCATAGTTTGTTTGTATTTTGTACTTATTTCATCAGTCCACAACTATTTTTTTTGTGAGAAAGGAAAATAAAATGTATCAAAAGATGCATACAGTAATACAGTCACCTGACAAATTAATTTCAAAATCAATAAATTAAGTAACAACTGTTCATTTAGTCATAATTATACATGAATAAATTGTTGTTTTATTATTATTATTATTATTATTATTATTTCTAATAATTGACATTTGTGCCATGTTCATTTCATTTTTCAGTATAAATTTAGTTAATAACCAAAAAATACTTCCTACAATCAAAGTTCAGACTTTGAATATGTATTTATTTATCCATAACATATTTACTGTCTATTCAATGTTATAAATACTCCACTTTTTCACATGGTCCGCATCTTTTGCATTCTAAACAATAACTCCTGGCCTATGTCCAATATCTCGCATCTCTTCAAACCTCCCTCCAATCCATGACTCCTTGCCAAAATACTCCCACAGATGCATCACCTGATACAGGTAAACTTTGTAACGCCTCTACATCACTGGACCAAGGCATGCATATAGAAAGAACACTCATAATAAATTATATATATATTTGAAATTAGACGCTAAATACTGCGTACAAAACGTGCAACTCCCCATTTGAAACAGAAACGACGAGACACTTGAGAGGCAAGATGATATCCTGAATTAGGTGTATACCATATGTACATGAATGCAGCCCGGCATCTCTTTAACCTCCCACTATTTCTCAGCTAATATACAACCTTAAAGGATTCACCTAATCTCTACGGCACTTAATAACAAGAAACAGACACTGACAATCTGTCCACATCATTCTAAAGAATTAGCCTAGTGTGTCTGAAATCTTATCCCGCAATTGTCCTTACAGTCAGCCGACCAAACATTAAGAGCGACACTCGAATAAGTCCTCTGATGGTGTTGGGGCAATGTCAACACGGAATATTGCCTAAAGTATCCCCCGAGTAAACAGAACATCTATATGGACGAATACTGTAGTGGAATATGGCGGAATATGACAGGCAATAGTGCAGAATATTTGACAGAATATTTGACAGGTGTCAACACGAGTTGAAGCATATACGGCTGGACGGGAATTCCTGGTTGAGATGAAGCGTATATACGGCTGAACTGAAATTCCTGGTCAGGATCAGTCATATGCCATGGATTCCGAAACCAGGACTTCGACCAGTTTTGAAATGATTTGCATTTTTGCCTTATCAGTGTCCAGGAAGTAGGAAATCAGAAGGTCTTTACAGGGCATTAAACTTTGTGTCTTGATCCATCCTGGTAGATGTCGACTAACTGTAATGAATCTCAGAAGGTTGGTCATCCGTGTAGGTAGTGTAGTATATGCATACATATATGAGTACTCTCTACAACATCTACAATGCAGCGATAGAAACCAACTTTAAAACTTAACAGCCTAGATAGTGATACAAATAATAAATGTTAAGAATTTCTACTAGTCTTTAGGATACCGTTTAAGCATTTGGAGAAATATCTCAAGGCTTAGTGGGCTAGTGTTAATTTCGATCCCTGCAATGTCTACAGTTAATTTAATAGTCTTCAAATCATAAATACAACTATTTCACTATAATATCAAGAATAAACTTCCCTTACAACTTTGAGGATACTGACATATTGTCAGGTTAGCATCAAGAACTGTTTAATATCATCTTCACCAAAATCAGGAACTACTCTTCCAGATACTCAGCAAGAAAACAAATTGCAAATATCCGTTCCAATTCTATTTTATTCATCCAATTTGACATGATATAATCAGTGATTTCAGTTAGCACATCAAAATTGAAATGAACAAAAGAAAGATTGAAGAAGTTGCGACCACCAAAGACCTACTTTCAGACCGGCGTCTCCAGGATGTGACATGGGTGAAACCCATATCAGTTTTCTAAACATGGTCGCCAGTGACAATGAGCCCATAAAAATATCACGAAACATTTGTAACATCGTTGCTTGGGTCACAAGAACACAATATATTTGTATGACAGCTTTGTTCCCATCTCATCATGACCTCCAGCAGACGCCATCATGATGTCAAGGTCATCGACAAGTTTTAGCCTTTTTGCACTGAGTATAATTATTACCTGCATCAAAGAATTCTAGTTGTGTAGACATTTCTGAAGCAATTGATGGAAGTTGATTATTTTGTTGCTATTTCAGTCCAATGTAAATGTTCTGAAACAATGCACACTGAAATCCCCTATTTTGTCAAGTTGATATTTCATGCTATCTTTTGTCCGAGGAATACAACCTATTTCATAAAAATATGTAAGATAAAGTTCAAATATAGCTGAGAAATTACATGTTTTAACTGAGCACAACCTTGAACTTGCTGAAGCTGAAATCCAAAGGCCCAGGATTTACAGTGATAACCCAGGTTTTACAGTGATAACCATCCACAATGAAGTTGAATGAATAACATGTCATCATGGTCATCATATGATAACTAAAATATGAATATCATGCAATGACTAAATACTCATATGCCATCAAATATAATAAAGACAACATACATGAATGAATGTCAAATCATGTATTAAATGACTAAACATGAATGTCATGTCATAAAAATTACACAAGACCTCATCCCTAACCTGTGTCTGATTTTCATTTTATATCAAACTCAACACAAAACTTGGCAACTCCTCCAGTGCTAAGTCAATATGAAGTATGGAGGTCTAAAAGGGCCACACCTGCCGACTTGGCTCAGGTTCTCGACCGCAAAAAGTGAAAACTGGGTTGTGGATTATGAGACTGTGGACTTGATCCTTGCATCCTTTCAAGCCCTGATGTAACAGATCGGGGGACAAGGATACCGTCGATGCCAAGAAATCCCCACCACTGTCCCGTGTATGCTAAGTCCAGCCAATCGGCAATGTCTCATGACCGAAGGACTTCCTCAAATATGGCCAACATTCAAAGTGTGTCGATGATGCCACTTTATCAAACTTTCCCTGCACTCTATACCATAGTATGATACTTCCAATTGTTAAATAATTATAAGCACACCATCATGCAATTTGAAATAACTCCTTTGAATTACACTGTATTTACAAAATAATACAACAATAAACTACAGAAAAGATGCAAATTAAATACTGATCAACAGCAATCTAACAAACTCCTGTGAACTAAAATTATTTATATGAAATTATTTCAAATTATGTTTTATCCTAAGTATATGAAACATAATCCTCTAAAAAAAATAAAGGCTTAACAAACAAAGAGATGTATTAACAGGAAATAATTTAAATAGCTTTTGAAATTCAGCACTTACCGGTAATACTTATTTCACTCCTAATATCCTGTTATAAATTACACTTTAAAATGTCAAATAAATCAAGTACATGCACTTAACAGAAAGCTACCATAAAGAAATGAGAACAGCACTTTTCTTGTGGCTTTATCCATTGCATTATTCAAAGCTTCTCTGTCACATGAATAATGCAACTGATTTATCCTGACCATGCTGACATTACAATAGTAGGAACGGTGAATAACATGTACTATACACTGGCATATTTCCTGCATTCTGTCCGGGTAATAACATTACAATAGCTCCAATCCTGCTGAACATTTGTCCACTAGTAAGGAGAATAATAATAATAATAATAATAAATATTTTTATAGCAAGAAATAACATTCATCAATGTTCTATTTGTACAACATATGGGTACTGGAATTTGCAATCAACTCATTCATGTAACGGGCTAGTAAGTAAGTGAATTATTAATATATATTTTCTGTATTATT
The DNA here is from genome assembly GCA_032361325.1 of Lepetodrilus fucensis. Taxonomy (NCBI): domain Eukaryota; kingdom Metazoa; phylum Mollusca; class Gastropoda; order Lepetellida; family Lepetodrilidae; genus Lepetodrilus; species Lepetodrilus fucensis. Next base: position 29,795 of record JAUTBV010110171.1, read on the forward strand.
CATCAGCACATAAATGAGCTAGATGGTTTATTGCTCATATAGATATGTTTATGTGGGTATCTATTTATTTACCCATGTGATATACAGACTGGTCTATGTATACATAGAGCTGCAACCAAACGATTGACAGATATTTGAATTCCATTAGTATAGACAGGACCCAGATCCGGACTGACAACACCTGTACATTATCAATCTGACAAATTTCCTTCAGTTTAGTATACTAGTATATAGTATAGTATATAGGAAAGTTCCATCATTCAAATAAAACTATTACAAGTTCTCACTACATCACTACACATAATAAAACGCATTTAAAATGCATCAAATTTAAAAACCGGATCCACGATGTTGACAAATATGGACCTTACCTGTCACTGCCCGCAGATGGAAATCATAATGAGGGTGATCATCTCCATATCCATAAACGCACGCTGTCAACGAGCTAATCGCTAGTTTATCACCCCCTGGTAGTGGCGAGTCAACACAATTCATTCAGTACTGACCCTCAGTAGGGAGAGAACAACACTCACCTGTAGTCTTTGATCTCGGCTAACGATGGCCGGTCTGTAGTTTACCTGGCTATAGTCTGTTCCAACTATGGTGGGCCAGTCACTCTATTGATTTTGTTACGCGGGCCGTGTCATCAGTGGCTCAGCTGTGGGAATCTCGTAGGTTGTGGCTTTATTCCGTAATTATTGTCGAGGAACTCAAGGCTGCCATCATCACAGAAATCATTCCAGGGACGTAATTATCAACAATTCCTGGTTTGTTTTTTTGTTTACAGAATACATATTATTATGCCTGGCACACCGAGGTCCAAATCTGGAGTATATCCAAGGGTGCAACAGAACAAGCAGTGCATATAACTGTAGCTGGTTAATAAATCTTTGTCAGGATGTGAATAATTGGATGTCCCTGACTTTGTGACAGTTTTATGTTCTTTGCAATTAAAAGGCATAATATCACAGATATTTATGGTTGTTTTGGACTAGTTCTTAGCTATAACTTCAAAGTACATTCACTTGAC